>CM076119.1:0-17644 GCA_038088585.1 Chrysina gloriosa | reverse complement strand
AAGTATCTGTAAAATTACTTGTGCGAGAATCTTATTATATTACTTTGGCAGATTAGTGCTTTAAATTTAGAATTTAATAATGTATATTTAATACAAGTAATAGATTTGTATGATGGATTTGGCTATAGTGTATATTTCCAGGGTTCTTTTAATGGTTTGTGTACTTGTAGGGGTAGCTTTTCTTACTTTAATGGAACGCAAAGTGTTAGGCTATATTCAAATTCGTAAAGGCCCCAATAAGGTAGGGTTTATGGGTATTCCCCAGCCTTTTAGAGACGCTATTAAGCTTTTTACTAAGGAGCAGACTTATCCCTTAGTGTCTAATTTTTATATTATATATGGCTCCTGTGTTTAATTTGTTTATTTCTCTTTTTTCTTTGAATGTGCATGCCGTTTTTGACTGTATTATTTAGGTTTAATTTAGGGATTTTGTATTTTCTTTGTTGTTCTAGCTTAAGTGTGTATACTATTATATGTGCAGGCTGATCTTCTAATTCAAGTTACTCTTTCCTAGGGGGCATACGTTCGGTTGCACAAACTATTTCGTATGAGGTGAGTCTTGCATTGATTTTTCTGTGTTTCCTTTATTTAACTTGTAGTTTGAACCTATTAGATTTTATAAAGTATCAAGTAATGATTTGGTTTGTGTTTCTTTATTTGCCTTTAAGGATAATATGATTTGTTTCTAGTCTAGCGGAGACTAATCGAACTCCTTTTGATTTTGCGGAGGGGGAATCAGAGTTAGTTTCTGGGTTTAATGTTGAATATAGAAGCGGGGGTTTGCATTGATCTTTTTAGCTGAATATGCTAGTATTATTTTTATAAGGATGATATGTGTTATATTATTCTTGGGTGGTAATATCCTTGATTTCAGGTTTTTTATTAAGATTGCTTTTATTTCTTTTGCTTGGGTATGGGTTCGTGGTACTATGCCTCGCTATCGTTATGATAAATTAATATATTTATGTTGAAAGGGCTATTTGCCTGTGGTTTTAAATTTTATATTATTTTATTGTGGTTTAAAGTTTTATGTGTTTTCTTTACTTATTTAGTGAGTAAATTTTAGTAAAACTAATAGAGATTGGTACTCTTTTTTATATTTTCAAAATATACACTTATACAAGTTCATTAGTTAGTTTTTAAAAATAATGTAGTCTCATACTATGTGGGTTAAAGGATTAATTACGAAGTATACGAAATAGGCAATCGTAAGGATTTGTCCTACTTCAATGTAAGGGTCTTCTACTGGTCGGGCTCCAATTCAAGTTAAAAGGATTACATTAGTAAAGAAGGCTCAGAATAGGATTTTGTTGATAGGATAAAATTGTGTTCTTTGGATCTTTTTTTTATTGATAAATGGTAAAATCAGGAGAATGGCGATGGATATAACTAGGGCCAATACACCCCCTAGCTTATTAGGGATGGATCGTAGGATTGCATAAGCGAAAAGGAAATATCATTCAGGCTGGATATGGACAGGAGTTACTAGGGGATTAGCAGGGGTAAAGTTTTCAGGGTCTCCTAATAAGTAGGGGTTTGTGAGGACTAACCTAACTAGGGCTATTGTTATTATAATGAATCCGAATGTATCTTTGTAAGTAAAGTAAGGATGAAATGGGATTTTATCAATGTTACTATTTAGGCCAAGAGGGTTGTTTGATCCAGTTTGGTGCAGGAACAGTAAGTGGATTATAACTATAGCTGCTACAATAAATGGTATAAGGAAATGGAGGGTGAAGAATCGGGTGAGTGTAGCATTATCAACTGCGAATCCCCCCCCCCATAGTCATTGTACAATTGTATTTCCCAAGTAAGGGATAGCTGACACAAGGTTTGTAATTACTGTTGCTCCTCAGAATGATATTTGTCCCCAAGGTAAAACATATCCTAAGAAGGCTGTTGCTATTACAGCAAATAGAATTAGTACTCCAATCGTTCAGGTTAAATGTAGATAATAACTTCTATAATATATGCCTCGTCCAATATGAATGTAAATGCAGATGAAGAAGAAGGAGGCCCCGTTTGCATGTAATGCCCGCAGTAGTCATCCATAATTTACATCACGGCAGATATGAATGACTCTATTAAAGGCTAGATCTACATGGGCTGAGAAATGTATAGCTAGGAAGTCCTGTTACGATTTGAATTATTAGACAAAGTCCTAGCAAAGACCCAAAATTTCACCAGGCTGAGATGTTGGCGGGTGTGGGCAGGTCAATTAAGGAACTATTAATGATTTTCAGTATAGGTGATATTTTTCGTATAGGTGTTTTCATTAGTTAGAAGGATTGACGTAGAGGGCCTTTTTAATATCTGTAATTTTAACAACGGCGATTAAGGTGAGTAATAAGTAGGAAATTAGCATGCATATGATTAAAAAGGAAGGATAGTTTAAGTATTTGGAAAATGATATTTGATAGTGCTTTCTTTGTGGGATTGTCTCATGGTATACGTTATTAATATTTACAATTGACGGGTCTAATCATACTATAATGATACCAATTATAAGAAGTAGGGCGATTACTATTAGAGTAATTTTTACAGAGAATGAGAACTTTTCATTTGAGGCGATTCTTGTCATATACATGAATAGAACTAGTATACCTCCAATTATTACAAGGAAAAGAATATAGGAGTCCAAAAGGTGGCATTGAAAAACCCTATAGTTAGAGATACTACAATTGTTTGAAGTAGTAGGATTAATCCCATAGATATGGGGTGGGTTAAGAACACGAAGATTAATGATCTAATTAGTGAAATGGCTATTAGACAGATCATGCAGAGAGTAGTTTATTAAATTTTGGAATTTTGGAGATTAATGATAGGTTAACCCTCTCTCTGAAGTTTTAAAAGGTTATGCCTTAATTCTGACTTACAAGATCAGCATTTTTGTTAAATTATTAAAACTAATGTTAATTTTTTGCATAGGGTTTTCAGTGATTATATATTTTATAGGATTAATCTCTTTCTGCGTGAAGCGTAAGCATTTGCTTTTAATATTGCTTAGGCTTGAATTTATCATTCTAGGTTTGTATTTTAATTTGTTTTTGTTTCTTGCTTACTTTGATTTTGAATTCTATTTTGGCATGGTATTTTTATCTGTAAGGGTCTGTGAGGGAGCTTTAGGTTTATCTATTTTAGTTATAGTACGTACGCATGGAAATGACTATTTTAATACTTTTAATGTTTTATGATAAAGTTTATAGTAGCATTAGTTTTTATGATTCCCTTAATTTTTGTTAAAAAGAGATTTTGGTTAAATCAGTATCTTTATTTTTGACTTACGTTTGCCTTTTGTTTTAATTTTAGGTTTGACTATCAGTTTCTCCATCTTTCTTATTTTTTAGGGGGACTTGCTTTCTTACACTATGGCTATACTAAGGTTTTGGGTTTGCTCTCTAATAATTATGGCGTCAGAAAAAATTTATTTTGTAGGGCATTACTATGGCCTATTTTTGGGGATAGTTCTTAGGCTGCTTTTGTCCTTATTCATTACTTTTTACTCCATGAATCTGTTCATGTTTTATTTATTTTTTGAGATTAGGATTATTCCAACTTTGATATTAATTGTAGGATGGGGGTATCAGCCTGAACGGTTGCAGGCTGGAGTTTATATGCTCTTCTACACTTTGTTTGCATCACTCCCCATGATAATCGCTGTGTTTTATTTTTATGAGAGGTTTTACAGGTTGGACTTATGTTTTTTAAGCCAAATAAGTGGTACTGCGTTAGTTTACCTATGTACTAACATAGTGTTTTTAATCAAGGTTCCCATGTACTTTGTTCACTTGTGACTACCTAAGGCACATGTTGAAGCTCCCGTGGCGGGTTCCATGATCTTGGCGGGGGTGATATTAAAGTTAGGGGGTATGGACTTATGCGTTTAATAGTTGTTTTTACAGGGGTTTCCATGTCTATAAATTATGTATTTATTATTATTAGTATAGTAGGAGGATTCCTTGTTTCCTTAATTTGTTTGCGTCAGGTGGACATTAAGTCATTAATTGCTTACTCTTCTGTGGCACACATAGGCTTGGTTCTGGGGGCGTCATAACTATGAGTTATTGGGGAGTGTGTGGCGGGCTTGTAATGATAATTGCCCACGGGCTTGCCCACGGGCTATGTTCTCGGGCCTTTTTTGCTTAGCTAATATTTCTTATGAGCGGGTAGGAAGGCGTAGGATGTTTTTAAATAAGGGATTCATTAATTTAATGCCTTCTATAACCTTATGGTGGTTTCTCCTGCTGTTGCTATAGCAGCTCCTCCTCCTTTTTAAATTTGTTGGGAGAGATTATACTTATTAACAGGCTTGTCAGGTGAAGTTGGTTGACCATACTATTTATAATGCTAATTTCATTCTTTGGGGCAGCCTATTCTCTTTATTTATACTCCTATACTCAGCATGGAAAGCTGAGGAGAGGTCTTTATTCTTTTTCTTTAGGGTATGTGCGTGAGTACTTACTTATGTTTTTGCATTGATTTCCCCTTAATCTTTTAATTTTAAAGAGTGAATTTGTTACACTGTGGATTTAGTTTAAATAGTTTATTTAAAACTTTGATTTGTGGCATCAAGAATGTAGGTTTCTACTTTAGGCTATTTCGATTTGTATAGTTTATTCCATGGTTTTTTAGTGTTTAGAATTAGAAGCTTTTTACTTAGACTGAATTTTATAGTATTGGATTATTCCTTGTTGTTAGAGTACGAAGTGTTGAATGTTAATTCTTGTGGTATTACAATGGTAATTTTACTTGATTGAATATCTCTTTTATTTATAAGATTTGTTATGTTTATTTCTTCTATGGTAATCTATTACAGAGAGGAATACATAGCTGGAGACATTTATATTAATCGGTTTATCATGCTAGTTTCCATGTTTGTTCTTTCTATAATTTTATTAATTATTAGGCCTAACATTATCAGGATTCTTTTAGGGTGAGATGGACTGGGATTAGTATCTTATTGTTTAGTAATCTATTACCAAAATGCTAAGTCCTATAATGCTGGCATAATTACGGCTCTAACTAATCGGATTGGTGATGTAGCTTTATTAATGGCCATTGCTTGAATGGTAAATTACGGGGGCTTTAATTATATCTTTTACTTAGACTTAATTAAGAGGGATCAAAGTCTTCAAGTGATTGCTTATTTGATTGTTTTGGCGGCTATAACTAAGAGGGCTCAAATTCCTTTTTCTTCATGACTTCCTGCTGCGATGGCAGCCCCTACTCCAGTCTCGTCTCTAGTGCATTCTTCAACCCTTGTTACTGCAGGTGTCTATTTGTTAATTCGTTTTAATTCAGCCTTACCTAGAGGACTTAGTTATCTGTTGCTTTTTTTTGGCACTATAACCATGTTTATAGCCGGCTTGGGGGCTAATTACGAATTTGATTTAAAGAAAATTATTGCACTGTCTACTCTTAGTCAGCTTGGCTTAATAATGGCTATTCTTTCTCTGGGAGAATACAAGCTTGCCTTTTTCATCTTTTTTTGACTCATGCCTTATTTAAGGCTTTGCTTTTTATATGTGCAGGATGCATAATTCATAGTTTAGGAAATTGTCAGGATATCCGATTTATAGGGGGCTGATTAAGCTCATACCTTTGACTTGTAGTTATTTTGTAATTTCCAACTTTTCTTTGTGGTTTACCCTTCTTGGCCGGGTTTTATTCAAAGGACTTGATTTTGGAGGTTCTTTCTATGGACTACTTGAACTTATATATTTATGTTATCTTCTTTTTATCTACTGGGCTAACTGTATGTTATACCTTTCGGCTAATTTATTACGTACTAGTAGGGGATTTTAATTATCTGTCATTAAATTCTATTAATGACTCGGGTAGTATTATGCTTCAAGGTATGTCGGGCTTAATTTTAATGGTCGTTTTAGGCGGGAGAATGCTTATATGGGTTATGTTCCCTACTCCTGTGTTTATTTGCTTACCTTTAATTATAAAGGTAATAGCCTTTATTGTGACTATCTTAGGGGCTTGGTTGGGCTATGAGCTTTCTAAGTTTTCTGTGTCCTATACTGCTAAGTCTTTAGTTATACTTAATTCTAGCTTATTTCTTTTTCTTCTATATGGAATATGCCTTATATCTCTACTTTTGGGGTGAATCTTTATCCTATTTATTTAGGGGGTTGATCTATAAAACTGTGGATCAAGGGTGGTCTGAATATTATGGTAGGCAGAATATCTTTTTCCTTCTTAAGATAGGGTCTCAGGACTTTTTCTTTAATAACAATTTGAAGGTTTTCATGCTACTGACAGTCTTGTGGGTTATTTTCATGGTGTTATTTATTTAACTTAAATAGCTTATTATAGAGCGTGATACTGAAGATATCAAGGAAGTAAATTACTTTTAAGTATTTATAAGAAATAATCTAATTTTACAATGAAAATGTAAGGTTTTCATTAAACTATATAAACAGAAATATTAACAGACTTTCACTGCTAAAGAATTAAGTTAGAAGCTTATTCTTGAATTACCTATTTCCTTAATTGGAGATTTTTCTCATTTTTATCATTAACAGTGATATACCTCTTTTTGGTTTCAATTAAAAATAAGGGTGACTTCACCAAAATTTTAGGTCGAAACTAAACACAACACTTTGTTTCTTATTTAAGGTAAATTGATTGATCAATACTTTTTAAGTGCAAGTTAATGTTATAGTTAACTACTACCCTAGATTGCTCAAGTTAAGGCTCCTTGGCTTCATTCATGGTATAGTCCTACTAGGAGAATAATCAAGAAAAAGAGTGTTACTAATAGGAATGTCCCGGGACTGCATATTTTGATTGATAGAACTAGGGGGATTAGAAGGGTGATTTCTACGTCAAAAATTAAGAAGATTACTGCAATTAAAAAGAACTGAAGGGAGAAAGGCATGCGGGGGATCTTTTAGGGTCGAATCCATTCGAACGGGGATGCCTTTTCCCGGTCTATGAAGCTTTTTTGAGATAGTGAGTGACACTATCATTAAGGCGAAAACAATTCTAAAAATAAGTAATCCCATTATTCTGATGGTTAACATTATTTATACTAAGTGTTTAGATCAATTGATTGGAAGTCAATTATAATATTTATACTATATAAATACCTACCTCATCAGTAAATGGAAATATACAGGAACAGTCAAACTACGTCGACAAAATGTCAATATCAAGCGGCGGCTTCGAAGCCGAAGTGATGAATACAAAAAATGATTGAAAAATGGCGAAGAAATGGCGACCAAGAGAAACGTTGTTCGTTGATTACCGATGATGCAGGCCGTGGAATCCTGTAGCGATAAAGAAGGTCGATCCGTAAACGGAGTCTGCAGTCTGAATTGAGAAGGGGCCTCTATGTATTCATAGGCTTGGAGGGCTGTAAAATAAATTCCTAAGATAACCGTTAGTCCTAGTCTTTGGGTTCCTTGGAGGTAGTCATTTTCTATTAGACTGTGATGAGCCCATGTGACTGTAAGTAGGTCAGAAGAATTAAAGTGTTAAGTAGGGGAATTTGCAATGGGTTAAAGGGGTGATACCCTTAGGGGGCCATGATATACCTAGTTCGATTGAGGGACTTAGACTTCTATGGAAAAATGCCCAGAAGAAAGAGATAAAGAAGAATACTTCTGATGTAATGAATAGAATTATCCCTCATCGTAATCCTATGGTAACTGGGTAGGTATGAAGACCCTGGAATGTTCCCTCCCGTGTGATATCCCGTCATCATTGATATATCACTAAGAGAGTTGTTAGAGTTCCTAGAAGGAATAATGATCTATCAAAGAAGTGGAATCACTTGATGACTCCAATTAAGGTAATTATAGCTCTAAAGGCTCCGAGAATGGGCCAAGGTCTTACATCAACTAGGTGATATGCATGGTTCTTATGGCTGGACATTAATTTACTTCTCTAGAGTAAAGGGTTCTTAGTACCGCGAATACATAGGACTGAATTACAGCAACTGCGGATTCGAGAACAAGAAGAAGATTTGCACAACCAGGAGAATTAGTAGTATAATTAAGGTTAGCCCCGGCCCGGTATTTCCTAGTAGGGTTATTAGAAGGTGACCTGCAATCATATTGGCAGCTAATCGAACTGCCAGTGTCCCAGGGCGGATGATGTTACTTACTGTCTCGATGACAACTATAAAGGGCATTAAGGCAGGCGGGGTTCCTTGAGGAACAAGGTGAGCCAATATCCTTGTTGTGCTGTTAGTCCATCCATAAATTATAAACCTCAGCCATAAGGGTAAGGCAAGTCCCAATGTAAGAATAAGGTGTCTTGTTCTTGTGAAGATGTAAGGGAATAGGCCTAGGAGGTTATTAAATAAAATTATGGTGAACAAGGAAATAAAGATTAGGGTTATTCCCTTTAAAGAGTTATTAGCAATAAGAACTTTGAATTCGTTATGAAGAGTTAGAATGATTTTATTTCATACAAAGCTATAACGGGATGGGATTAGCCAGTAAGACGTTGGAATAAATAGAAGGCCTAGGAAGGTTCTTAGTCAATTGAGGGATAGATTAAACGCAGTAGTCGGGTCAAATGAGGAAAACAAGTTAGCTATCATTTTCAATTGATTTTTTTAGTGAGCTTTTTAATTGAGGAGCTTTTAGCAGGGTATGTGAACGAGAAGTAATTTAGTATATTGAACATGAGGAATACGATGCAAAAGATAACGAAAAGTACTAATCAGCTAAGAGGCGATATTTGAGGGACTAAAAATTATCCGGGGGAGGATTATTCCAACTTGACAAGTTGATGTTATACTTTAACTAAATTTTTCATTAGAGGCAGGCGCTACTCTACCGTGAATTGGTTTAAGAGACCATTACTTGCTTTCAGTCATCTAATGAAATGCTATTTATGCTAGAAATTCACTTTGTGAAGTATAAAGGGGAGATTCTTTCTACTGTAATAGGTATGAATCTATGATTTGCTCCACAAATTTCAGAGCATTGCCCAAATAGCAATCCGGTTCGATTTATAAAAAATCTAATTTGGTTTAAACGTCCCGGAGTTGCATCAATCTTTACACTTAAAGCTGGAATTGTCCATGAGTGGATTACATCCGCGGATGTAACTAATATTCGAATTTGAGAATTAAAGGGGAGAATAGTGCGGTTATCTACGTCTAGAAGGCGAAATGATTCTGGACTTATTTCTGTGATTGGGATTATATATGAGTCAAATTCAAATCTTATAAAATCTCTATATTCATAGGATCAATATCATTGATGTCCAATTGTTTTAACTGATACAAGAGGCCTATTTAGCTCATCTAGTAAATAGAGAAGTTTGAGTGATGGAAGGGCGATGAAAATTAAAGTTACCGCGGGCAGGATTGTTCAAATTACCTCAATTACCTGTCCTTCCAGTAAAAACCGATAATTGTATGTGTTAAAGAATAAGGTTCCCATTAAGTACCCTACTATTATGGTGATTATGAGTAGAATCATTAAGGCGTGGCTATGAAAGAATGCAAGTTGTTCTATTAGCGGTGATGCCCTGTCTTGTAAGAGAGGGGTATTTCAGGTCGCTATTTCTAAAAAAAGCTTGACTTTATATATGGGACTTAAATCCATCGCACTAATCTGCCACATTAGAAGGCGGCGATTGATGGAATTTCTGAATATCTATGTTCAGCTGGGGGCATTAATTGAAGTCATTCAATTGATGTAGGTAATCTTAGTGGAGAGATCCTTTTTCGTAGGGAAGCAAATGATTCTCATAGAATGAAGATGAATACTAGGATTCTTACGAGGGAGATTAAAGACCCAACGGATGAGACTACATTTCATGTGGTGTAAGCGTCAGGGTAATCCGAGTATCGTCGTGGTATTCCTCTTAAACCAAGGAAATGTTGGGGGAAGAAGGTTATATTCACCCCAATGAACATGGTGATGAATTGGATTTTGAGATGCTTTGTATTTAAAGTTAATCCTGTAAATAGGGGGAATCAATGGACAAATCCTCCTATGATTGCAACACAGCCCCTATTGATAAAACATAATGGAAATGCGCTACTACATAGTAGGTATCATGAAGAATGATATCAATAGATGAATTAGCCAGGATAACTCCTGTTAAGCCTCCCACTGTAAATAGGAATACGAAACCTAGTGCTCACAGAAGCGAGGGAGAGTAGTTTAACTGAGATCCATGAAGAGTTGCTAGCCAACTGAAGATTTTAATTCCTGTGGGCACAGCAATAATCATAGTAGCTGAGGTGAAGTAGGCTCGGGTATCTACGTCTATTCCCACTGTGAATATGTGATGTGCTCATACAATGAATCCTAGTAGTCCGATTGCTATTATGGCATAGATTATTCCTAGTGTGCCAAATGTTTCCTTTTTCCTTCTTTCTTGGGAGATGATATGGGAGATTATTCCAAATCCTGGGAGGATTAGAATGTAAACTTCTGGGTGTCCAAAGAATCAGAATAAGTGTTGATAAAGAATGGGGTCTCCTCCTCCAGCGGGGTCAAAGAAGGAAGTATTGATGTTTCGATCTGTGAGGAGTATAGTGATTGCTCCAGCTAGGACCGGCAAGGATAAAAGCAGTAGTAAGGCTGTTAATACTACAGATCATGCAAATAGAGGTATCTGATCAAAGGTTATTCCGGCTGTTCGCATATTGATTACGGTAGTAATGAAATTTACTGCGCCTAGAATCGAGGAGATGCCTGCTAGATGAAGCCTGAAAATTGCTAGGTCTACGGAAGCTCCGCTATGAGCAATATTGGCTGACAGTGGGGGATACACTGTTCAACCAGTTCCAGCTCCTCTCTCGACTATTCTTCTCATTAGGAGAAGGGTGAGAGAGGGGGAAGAAGCCAGAACCTTATATTGTTTATTCGAGGGAATGCTATATCCGGGGCTCCCAGTATCAGAGGCACTAATCAATTTCCAAATCCTCCAATTATGATCGGTATTACTATGAAGAAAATTATGATGAAAGCATGAGCTGTTACAATTACGTTGTAGATTTGATCGTCACCAATAAGTGACCCTGGGTTACCCAGTTCTGCCCGGATTAGGATTCTAAGGGAAGTTCCTACTATACCGGCTCATCTTCCGAAGATGAAATACAATGTTCCAATGTCCTTATGGTTGGTTGAGAATAATCATTTGTTCGATAAGATGAATTAGGTTGGCAATATGGCCGAGTGTTTTTAGGCGGTAAGCTGTAAATTTACTGACGAAATTAATTTCTGTTGTCAAGTCTTATAGTCCAATTAGGATGTCAAATTGCAAGTTTGAAGGTGAGCTATCTCTAAGGCTTAAAGAGTAATCTTTATTCGGAACTTTGAAGGTTCCCAGTTTGCTTAACTTAAATCCTTGAGGATTTAAGCTAAACGAAGTTGAATATGAATGTTGAACAGGCTAGTCCTATTAGGGCTACTAAGTTGCACACAGTGATTGTAAATTTTTTTAGGCTGGTGTGCTTGTAGTAGCTGATATGGAGGTTTCTTACTAGAAGTGTGGAAAATGTCACTCGTATGTAAAAGTACAGTGTGGCGAGAGTTATGAGGATCATCATAAGCGAAATCGGGTAAAGGTTTCTTTGCACTAGGGCTTGGATTGTGATTCATTTGGGCATAAATCCTAGGAATGGAGGAAGCCCTCCAAGGGAGAGGAAATTTATGATGAAAAACAATTTAACTAGAAATTCCTGGTTCATAGAGATGAATATTTGGTTGACATGGAAAATGTTCAGTGTTTTGAAAATTAACACGATATTCATGGTGATAATTGTGTAAATGGCAAAGTAGTATGATCAAATAGTTTCTACTAGTAACATGGATCTTAGCATTCAGCCGATATGGTTGATTGAAGAGTAGGCTATAATTTTACGTAGCCTGGTTTGATTGATTCCCAGAATGCCTCTAACAAGCATTCTTGATGCAATTACTGTTACGATTAAGGCTGTATTTTGGTCCGTGTAGGAGATTAGTATGGGTGCAATTTTTTGCCAGGTTAGTAGGATAAGGGCATTAGATCAATTTATTCCTTCAATTACTTCGGGGAATCAATAATGGAGTGGGGCGGCTCCTATTTTTGTAAGTAATGAAGTACTGAAAATCAATCTAAAGTAAGCTGTAAAGTTGATATCGTAGGGGAATTTTATGGATATCATAATTACTGAGAACAGCAGGAGAGTCGAGGCTAGGGCTTGGGTAACGAAGTATTTCAGTGCGGCTTCTGAATTCTATCATATTCTTTCTTCTTATCAAGGGGATTATTGATAGAAGATTGACTTCAAGACCGATTCACATACCTATTCAGGAGTACGCGGAGATTGACAGCAAAGTGCCGAAAACTAGTGAGGATAGAAATAGAATTTTGTAGTAGATTAAAAAGAAAAGGATTAGGACCTTTATAGGCGGGGTATGAACCCAATAGCTTAGTTGGCTTATTGAAGCGGCGCACGAAAACGCGAAAAGTGTTTCACGATAGCACAAAAATCGGTTAAACACCTAAATAGTTGCAATGAAGGTGAGAGTCTCACTTTTTCTACCCTATCAAGGTAGCTCTATAATCGGACACTTCATTAAAACTTTTATTGTAATAAAAATTTCATAAACCAAAACTTAAAAACGTGAAAATTGGACGGAGATTTTTATTTGTTGTTTTCCTTTAACCGTAATGCCATTCAATTTGCCATTTTTTTTTTTTTTACTAAAATTTAGGGAACGACTTATCAAAAAAACGGCCAAGAGAGCCTTTCCATGGGCGCGAAAGTACAAAAAGTTAGTTGTGGAAGAATTTCGGGATGCGAATACGGTTAAATTTTGGAAATTTTGGAGTTTTTTTTTTTGAATAAATTTTAGTATTTTGGGATTTTAAAGAGGTCTCTGAGGAGTTCCATTGAGGGGGGTCAAATTTCCGGAAAATGCACCAATTATGTCATTTTCGTGCATCCAAAAAATGGCCAAAAATGGGCCTTTTTGACCTAAGTAGGGAATTTTGATTTGCGAAAATAGTCACAGATTTTATAAACTTTTTTGAGGGTCCTCTATATAATGATTTAACATATCGTCACTAATTATCTATAATGTATATAAGTATATATATAAGTATACAACATTTATATGTAAATTTATATAAATATATTATATATTCATTTAAAGTATTATATTTAAGTATATTTTTATTTTATATATAAGGCTATAAATTGCATTTAGGTTTAATGGGAATATATTAGGATATAGATCAATAATCGATTTCTATTGAAAAAAAAAAAAAAAAAAAAAAAAAATTTAGAGAAATCTATTTATACATAATAATATATATTTTAATATTATCATTTATGATATCAACATTATTATCTATTTATATATATATATATTTATAAGATATATTAATAAAATAAATTATTATTATAAATGAATAGATAAGTATATAAATACTAAACATTTATTAAAGAGATAGTAAATATGGGTTATTTAAGTATTTTTTATTTAAAGCTAAAAAAAAAAAAAGGTTTACTTACTTTTATATTATGAAATCTAATATAATAAAATAGATGTAACTTTAAAATAAAATTTTAATAAAACTAAAAAATCAATTATATAATAATTTCCTTATTGTCATAAAATTAAACTAAGATTTGCATGTTAATATTTTATGAATCCTTATTGATTACATTAACCTACATTTTAATTTAAATTGATTAGTATATAATAAAAATTTTTAGTTTAATATATTTTTTTTACAATAAAAGTTTTAACTTAAAAGGATACTTCTATTTAATTCAGTATTTTCAATTAGGGATATAAGTATGATATTTACATAGTAAATATAGGGTTCTAGTTGACTTATTGAAGCGGCCGGATTTTGAGGAGGGTTAGGTTTAAATGGGAATTTCTTATAATTGATCCAGTTGGAAGGGGGCAAAGTGAAGACTAATCTCCTTGGTTGGGGAACCGAGGAGGCTGAGGAACTTAGCTTCAATGTAATTTCCGTTGATATTTAAAATGCAAGCTAAGTTTAGATGAGAACTTCCCGGTTGGGGAACCTGGGAAGGCAAGGAGACTTAGTTTTAATGTAATTTCCGCTGTTGGTTTAAGCGTGAGCTAAGTTTGTATGGCAATCTTCTTGGTTGGGGAACCGAGGAGGCTGAGGAACTTAGCTTCAATGTAATTTCCGTTGATATTTAAAATGCAAGCTAAGTTTAGATGAGAACTTCCCGGTTGGGGAACCTGGGAAGGCAAGGAGACTTAGTTTTAATGTAATTTCCGCTGTTGGTTTAAGCGTGAGCTAAGTTTGTATGGCAATCTCCTTGGTTGGGGAACCGAGGAGGCTGAGGGACTTAGCTTCAATGTAATTTCCGTTGATATTTAAAATGCGAGCTAAGTTTAGATGAGAACTTCCTGGTTGGGGAACCTAGGAAGGCAAGGAGACTTAGTTTTAATGTAATTTCCGCTGTTGGCTTAAGCGTGAGCTAAGTTTGTATGGCAATCTCCTTGGTTGGGGAACCGAGGAGGCTGAGGAACTTAGCTTCAATGTAATTTCCGTTGATATTTAAAATGCAATCTAAGTTTAGATGAGAACTTCCTGGTTGGGGAACCTAGGAAGGCAAGGGGACTTAGTTTAAATGTAATTACTTAAGCGTGAGCTAAGTTTGTATGGCAATCTCCTTGGTTGGGGAACTGAGGAGGCTTAGGAACTTAGCTTCAATGTAATTTCCGTTGATATTTAAAATGCGAGCTAAGTTTAGATGAGAACTTCCTGGTTGGGGAACCTAGGAAGGCAAGGGGACTTAGTTTAAATGTAATTACCGCTGTTGGCTTAAGCGTGAGCTAAGTTTGTATGGCAATCTCCTTGGTTGGGGAACTGAGGAGGCTGAGGAACTTAGCTTCAATGTAATTTCCGTTGATATTTAAAATGCAATCTAAGTTTAGATGAGAACTTCCTGGTTGGGGAACCTAGGAAGGCAAGGGGACTTAGTTTAAATGTAATTACCGCTGTTGGCTTAAGCGTGAGCTAAGTTTGTATGGCAATCTCCTTGGTTGGGGAACCGAGGAGGCTTAGGAACTTAGCTTCAATGTAATTTCCGTTGATATTTAAAATGCAATCTAAGTTTAGATGAGAACTTCCTGGTTGGGGAACCTAGGAAGGCAAGGGGACTTAGTTTAAATGTAATTACCGCTGTTGGCTTAAGCGTGAGCTAAGTTTGTATGGCAATCTCCTTGGTTGGGGAACCGAGGAGGCTTAGGAACTTAGCTTCAATGTAATTTCCGTTGATATTTATGTTTAAGTTAATTTTACATTCTAATTTTTGTGATTGGAACCTAGAGTCTGAGGCACGATGTTCTTAAATTGTTTCCGTGCAAAATCGGGTGTACGTCAATTAAACTCAAATAAGTATACGGAGGTATTTCCTACATGCGTGTAATCTGGTTTGAATAAATATAAGTCAGTGTTTATTGTGGTTTCAATTTAGATGGAGTTGGCAAATCTTACGTCCTATTGTAATACAAATGATGGTTTGTTTGATTAAATTAAAAATTTATTATTTTGTTTTTATTTGACTTATATTTAATAAAGTTTTATTTTGGCTTAAAATTTTAATTTATGAATTTTTTTTTATATATGAGTTTTTTTTTACGTTAGTTTTACGTTTTTACTTTTTTTTATATAAGAGGGTAATTGTTATTAGCGCAGTATAGAGATTTAGGGTTTAGCTAATGCTTGACTTAGGAATTTATGGTAGTGTTAACGGAATTTGTGCCAGCAGTTGCGGTTATACAAATAACGCGATTAAAATCTTTTAGTTAGTAAATGATACAGTAGTTTATTATTATTTTTATTAGGTGAAATTATTAAATTTAAATTAGGCTATAAAAGGCTTACTTTGTTACGAAATTCCCTTTTAGACTAGGATTAGATACCCTATTATTCGGAATGTAAATTTTTTACTTGAATAGTAGTAGTTATGTTCTTGAAACTCAAAAAATTTGGCGGTATTATAGTCTCTTCAGAGGAACCTGTCCTGTGATTGATGGTCCACGATTAATTTAACTTGTTTTATAGGTTTGTATATCGTCGTAGTTTGAGTGTTTTATAAGAATACTAAATATTCAAGATTTGTAATTTCTAAGGAAATCAGATCAAGATACAGCGGATGGACAAGTAGAGATGGGTTACAATAAATTTATTTAAACGTTTATGGTAGTTAAAACTATTGTATAAGGTGGATTTGACAGTAATTTAACTCAGTTAAGTTAGATGATCCTAGCTCTATAATATGCACATATCGCCCGTCGCTCTCATTATAAGGTGAGATAAGTCGTAACAAAGTAGGCGTACTGGAAAGTGTGCCTGGAATGGCGAGTTAGAGCTTGTTAGAAAGCACTTTATTTACATTAAAGAGTTAGTTGTGTAAATCAACTTGGCTTGAAATGAGAGTCTTATTATACTTTGTAAAGGAAGTGTCTGTTTAGGTAGTACATGTTAGAACTTGTTGTTGTTATTATAGTTGAATAGTATAGTGTTAGAGCGTTGAAATATGTTGAAATATTTATTTGTGTAAAAGAATATTTGATTTATAGTACCTTGGGTATCAGGGTTTATCAAAAAATTTTTAGTATTGGTATTTCTCGAATTGGAAAGAGTTAATTTTGTATATATGTGTGTGGTGGCATAACCCTTTATAATATGAAGTTTGTAATGAAACGTTATTCGTTTTTCAGGGGGTATCTAGTTTTCTAAGAAATGAATTTAATTCAGCCTTTAATTAAGAGGTGCTAATTTTTTAGTTGTTTACTTATTAGGGAGTAATGTTTTGAGGGATAAGCTTTAAGACAAATTTCTATAATTAATATTGTGTTATTAATGTACTTAGGATTGGAAGTTTTTATGGTAGTGTGTTATTACTAGCCTTATTATGAACAATATTTGTATGGAGTTTAGATTTTCTATTAGAATGAATAATTTAATTTTTGTGTTTTTGTAATAATGATAAAATTAGTATATATTAATGTAGGATAAATTGATTTTCAAGGTTGGATTAAGGAACTCGGCAAATACTCTTTTCGCCTGTTTATTAAAAACATGTCTTTTTGATAATAATTTAAAGTCTGGCCTGCCCAATGAGGAATTCAATGGCCGCGGTAACTTGACCGTGCAAAGGTAGCATAATCATTAGTTTTTTTTAATTGAAAGCTGGTATGAATGGCTGGACGAGAAAGAAGCTGTCTCTTTCTAATTTTAATTAGAATTTTACTTTTGAGTAAAAAGGCTCAAATGTATTTAAAAGACGAGAAGACCCTATAGAGTTTTACATGTTTCCTTGCTTTTAAGTTTAAGTTTTTTTGCTCTAGGGCATTGCCATGTGTTTTGTTGGGGTGACAGGAAAATTAATTTAACTTTTCTTTATTTGTTAACATTGATTTATGTTTGAATGAGCCATTTTAGTATGATTATAAGAATTAATTACCTTAGGGATAACAGCGTAATTTTTTTTGAGTTCTTATCGAAAAGAGTTTGTTTGCGACCTCGATGTTGGATTAAAGTTAATTTGCGGTGCAGAAGCTGCAATATTAGATCTGTTCGATCTTTGAAACTTTACATGATCTGAGTTTAAACCGGCGTGAGCCAGGTTGGTTTCTATCTTTAAACAAGAAGGATATTTCAGTACGAAAGGACC
>JAYRCI010000358.1:0-10116 GCA_038088585.1 Chrysina gloriosa | reverse complement strand
GAAAATCGAGGGTTGGTCCGCGGGGACAGTAAAAGTTAGAATTCTCGAACGAATTTTGGCATACGTCCTCCTAGTTAATAACCAAACAACTTTTCTTAATAAGATTTTTGGTAGCGTTATTCTGGATTAGCGATTACCTGGAGTAATAACAAATCGAGGGTTGGTCCGCGGGGACAGTAAAAGTTAGAATTCTCGAACGAATTTTGGCATACGTCCTCCTAGTTAATAACCAAACAACTTTTCTTAATAAGATTTTTGGTAGCGTTATTCTGGATTAGCGATTACCTGGAGTAATAACAAATCGAGGGTTGGTCCGCGGGGACAGTAAAAGTTAGAATTCTCGAACGAATTTTGGCATACGTCCTCCTAGTTAATAACCAAACAACTTTTCTTAATAAGATTTTTGGTAGCGTTATTCTGGATTAGCGATTACCTGGAGTAATAACAAATCGAGGGTTGGTCCGCGGGGACAGTAAAAGTTAGAATTCTCGAACGAATTTTGGCATACGTCCTCCTAGTTAATAACCAAACAACTTTTCTTAATAAGATTTTTGGTAGCGTTATTCTGGATTAGCGATTACCTGGAGTAATAACAAATCGAGGGTTGGTCCGCGGGGACAGTAAAAGTTAGAATTCTCGAACGAATTTTGGCATACGTCCTCCTAGTTAATAACCAAACAACTTTTCTTAATAAGATTTTTGGTAGCGTTATTCTGGATTAGCGATTACCTGGAGTAATAACAAATCGAGGGTTGGTCCGCGGGGACAGTAAAAGTTAGAATTCTCGAACGAATCTTGGCATACGTCCTCCTAGTTAATAACCAAACAACTTTTCTTAATAAGATTTTTGGTAGCGTTATTCTGGATTAGCGATTACCTGGAGTAATAACAAATCGAGGGTTGGTCCGCGGGGACAGTAAAAGTTAGAATTCTCGAACGAATTTTGGCATACGTCCTCCTAGTTAATAACCAAACAACTTTTCTTAATAAGATTTTTGGTAGCGTTATTCTGGATTAGCGATTACCTGGAGTAATAACAAATCGAGGGTTGGTCCGCAGGGACAGTAAAAGTTAGAATTCTCGAACGAATTTTGGCATACGTCCTCCTAGTTAATAACCAAACAACTTTTCTTAATAAGATTTTTGGTAGCGTTATTCTGGATTAGCGATTACCTGGAGTAATAACAAATCGAGGGTTGGTCCGCAGGGACAGTAAAAGTTAGAATTCTCGAACGAATTTTGGCATACGTCCTCCTAGTTAATAACCAAACAACTTTTCTTAATAAGATTTTTGGTAGCGTTATTCTGGATTAGCGATTACCTGGAGTAATAACAAATCGAGGGTTGGTCCGCGGGGACAGTAAAAGTTAGAATTCTCGAACGAATTTTGGCATACGTCCTCCTAGTTAATAACCAAACAACTTTTCTTAATAAGATTTTTGGTAGCGTTATTCTGGATTAGCGATTACCTGGAGTAATAACAAATCGAGGGTTGGTCCGCAGGGACAGTAAAAGTTAGAATTCTCGAACGAATTTTGGCATACGTCCTCCTAGTTAATAACCAAACAACTTTTCTTAATAAGATTTTTGGTAGCGTTATTCTGGATTAGCGATTACCTGGAGTAATAACAAATCGAGGGTTGGTCCGCGGGGACAGTAAAAGTTAGAATTCTCGAACGAATTTTGGCATACGTCCTCCTAGTTAATAACCAAACAACTTTTCTTAATAAGATTTTTCGTAGCGTTATTCTGGATTAGCGATTACCTGGAGTAATAACAAATCGAGGGTTGGTCCGCAGGGACAGTAAAAGTTAGAATTCTCGAACGAATTTTGGCATACGTCCTCCTAGTTAATAACCAAACAACTTTTCTTAATAAGATTTTTGGTAGCGTTATTCTGGATTAGCGATTACCTGGAGTAATAACAAATCGAGGGTTGGTCCGCGGGGACAGTAAAAGTTAGAATTCTCGAACGAATTTTGGCATACGTCCTCCTAGTTAATAACCAAACAACTTTTCTTAATAAGATTTTTCGTAGCGTTATTCTGGATTAGCGATTACCTGGAGTAATAACAAATCGAGGGTTGGTCCGCGGGGACAGTAAAAGTTAGAATTCTCGAACGAATCTTGGCATACGTCCTCCTAGTTAATAACCAAACAACTTTTCTTAATAAGATTTTTCGTAGCGTTATTCTGGATTAGCGATTACCTGGAGTAATAACAAATCGAGGGTTGGTCCGCGGGGACAGTAAAAGTTAGAATTCTCGAACGAATTTTGGCATACGTCCTCCTAGTTAATAACCAAACAACTTTTCTTAATAAGATTTTTCGTAGCGTTATTCTGGATTAGCGATTACCTGGAGTAATAGAAAATCGAGGGTTGGTCCGCAGGGACAGTAAAAGTTAGAATTCTCGAACGAATTTTGGCATACGTCCTCCTAGTTAATAACCAAACAACTTTTCTTAATAAGATTTTTCGTAGCGTTATTCTGGATTAGCGATTACCTGGAGTAATAGAAAATCGAGGGTTGGTCCGCGGGGACAGTAAAAGTTAGAATTCTCGAACGAATTTTGGCATACGTCCTCCTAGTTAATAACCAAACAACTTTTCTTAATAAGATTTTTTCGTAGCGTTATTCTGGATTAGCGATTACCTGCAGAAATAGAAAATCGAGGGTTGGTCCGCGGGGACAGTAAAAGTTAGAATTCTCGAACGAATCTTGGCATACGTCCTCCTAGTTAATAACCAAACAACTTTTCTTAATAAGATTTTTCGTAGCGTTATTCTGGATTAGCGATTACCTGCAGAAATAGAAAATCGAGGGTTGGTCCGCGGGGACAGTAAAAGTTAGAATTCTCGAACGAATTTTGGCATACGTCCTCCTAGTTAATAACCAAACAACTTTTCTTAATAAGATTTTTCGTAGCGTTATTCTGGATTAGCGATTACCTGCAGAAATAGAAAATCGAGGGTTGGTCCGCGGGGACAGTAAAAGTTAGAATTCTCGAACGAATCTTGGCATACGTCCTCCTAGTTAATAACCAAACAACTTTTCTTAATAAGATTTTTCGTAGCGTTATTCTGGATTAGCGATTACCTGCAGAAATAGAAAATCGAGGGTTGGTCCGCGGGGACAGTAAAAGTTAGAATTCTCGAACGAATTTTGGCATACGTCCTCCTAGTTAATAACCAAACAACTTTTCTTAATAAGATTTTTTCGTAGCGTTATTCTGGATTAGCGATTACCTGCAGAAATAGAAAATCGAGGGTTGGTCCGCAGGGACAGTAAAAGTTAGAATTCTCGAACGAATTTTGGCATACGTCCTCCTAGTTAATAACCAAACAACTTTTCTTAATAAGATTTTTTCGTAGCGTTATTCTGAATTAGCGATTACCTGCAGAAATAGAAAATCGAGGGTTGGTCCGCGGGGACAGTAAAAGTTAGAATTCTCGAACGAATTCTTGGCATACGTCCTCCTAGTTAATAACCAAACAACTTTTCTTAATAAGATTTTTCGTAGCGTTATTCTGGATTAGCGATTACCTGCAGAAATAGAAAATCGAGGGTTGGTCCGCGGGGACAGTAAAAGTTAGAATTCTCGAACGAATTTTGGCATACGTCCTCCTAGTTAATAACCAAACAACTTTTCTTAATAAGATTTTTCGTAGCGTTATTCTGGATTAGCGATTACCTGCAGAAATAGAAAATCGAGGGTTGGTCCGCGGGGACAGTAAAAGTTAGAATTCTCGAACGATTCTTGGCATACGTCCTCCTAGTTAATAACCAAACAACTTTTCTTAATAAGATTTTTCGTAGCGTTATTCTGGATTAGCGATTACCTGCAGAAATAGAAAATCGAGGGTTGGTCCGCGGGGACAGTAAAAGTTAGAATTCTCGAACGAATTTTGGCATACGTCCTCCTAGTTAATAACCAAACAACTTTTCTTAATAAGATTTTTCGTAGCGTTATTCTGGATTAGCGATTACCTGCAGAAATAGAAAATCGAGGGTTGGTCCGCGGGGACAGTAAAAGTTAGAATTCTCGAACGAATTTTGGCATACGTCCTCCTAGTTAATAACCAAACAACTTTTCTTAATAAGATTTTTCGTAGCGTTATTCTGGATTAGCGATTACCTGCAGAAATAGAAAATCGAGGGTTGGTCCGCGGGGACAGTAAAAGTTAGAATTCTCGAACGAATCTTGGCATACGTCCTCCTAGTTAATAACCAAACAACTTTTCTTAATAAGATTTTTCGTAGCGTTATTCTGGATTAGCGATTACCTGCAGAAATAGAAAATCGAGGGTTGGTCCGCGGGGACAGTAAAAGTTAGAATTCTCGAACGAATCTTGGCATACGTCCTCCTAGTTAATAACCAAACAACTTTTCTTAATAAGATTTTTCGTAGCGTTATTCTGGATTAGCGATTACCTGCAGAAATAGAAAATCGAGGGTTGGTCCGCGGGGACAGTAAAAGTTAGAATTCTCGAACGATTCTTGGCATACGTCCTCCTAGTTAATAACCAAACAACTTTTCTTAATAAGATTTTTCGTAGCGTTATTCTGGATTAGCGATTACCTGCAGAAATAGAAAATCGAGGGTTGGTCCGCGGGGACAGTAAAAGTTAGAATTCTCGAACGAATTTTGGCATACGTCCTCCTAGTTAATAACCAAACAACTTTTCTTAATAAGATTTTTCGTAGCGTTATTCTGGATTAGCGATTACCTGCAGAAATAGAAAATCGAGGGTTGGTCCGCAGGGACAGTAAAAGTTAGAATTCTCGAACGAATTTTGGCATACGTCCTCCTAGTTAATAACCAAACAACTTTTCTTAATAAGATTTTTTCGTAGCGTTATTCTGGATTAGCGATTACCTGCAGAAATAGAAAATCGAGGGTTGGTCCGCGGGGACAGTAAAAGTTAGAATTCTCGAACGAATCTTGGCATACGTCCTCCTAGTTAATAACCAAACAACTTTTCTTAATAAGATTTTTCGTAGCGTTATTCTGGATTAGCGATTACCTGCAGAAATAGAAAATCGAGGGTTGGTCCGCGGGGACAGTAAAAGTTAGAATTCTCGAACGAATTTTGGCATACGTCCTCCTAGTTAATAACCAAACAACTTTTCTTAATAAGATTTTTCGTAGCGTTATTCTGGATTAGCGATTACCTGGAGTAATAGAAAATCGAGGGTTGGTCCGCAGGGACAGTAAAAGTTAGAATTCTCGAACGAATTTTGGCATACGTCCTCCTAGTTAATAACCAAACAACTTTTCTTAATAAGATCTTTTTCGTAGCGTTATTCTGGATTAGCGATTACCTGCAGAAATAGAAAATCGAGGGTTGGTCCGCGGGGACAGTAAAAGTTAGAATTCTCGAACGAATTTTGGCATACGTCCTCCTAGTTAATAACCAAACAACTTTTCTTAATAAGATTTTTCGTAGCGTTATTCTGGATTAGCGATTACCTGGAGTAATAGAAAATCGAGGGTTGGTCCGCAGGGACAGTAAAAGTTAGAATTCTCGAACGAATTTTGGCATACGTCCTCCTAGTTAATAACCAAACAACTTTTCTTAATAAGATTTTTCGTAGCGTTATTCTGGATTAGCGATTACCTGCAGAAATAGAAAATCGAGGGTTGGTCCGCGGGGACAGTAAAAGTTAGAATTCTCGAACGAATCTTGGCATACGTCCTCCTAGTTAATAACCAAACAACTTTTCTTAATAAGATTTTTCGTAGCGTTATTCTGGATTAGCGATTACCTGCAGAAATAGAAAATCGAGGGTTGGTCCGCGGGGACAGTAAAAGTTAGAATTCTCGAACGAATTTTGGCATACGTCCTCCTAGTTAATAACCAAACAACTTTTCTTAATAAGATTTTTCGTAGCGTTATTCTGGATTAGCGATTACCTGCAGAAATAGAAAATCGAGGGTTGGTCCGCGGGGACAGTAAAAGTTAGAATTCTCGAACGAATCTTGGCATACGTCCTCCTAGTTAATAACCAAACAACTTTTCTTAATAAGATTTTTCGTAGCGTTATTCTGGATTAGCGATTACCTGGAGAAATAGAAAATCGAGGGTTGGTCCGCGGGGACAGTAAAAGTTAGAATTCTCGAACGAATTTTGGCATACGTCCTCCTAGTTAATAACCAAACAACTTTTCTTAATAAGATTTTTCGTAGCGTTATTCTGGATTAGCGATTACCTGCAGAAATAGAAAATCGAGGGTTGGTCCGCGGGGACAGTAAAAGTTAGAATTCTCGAACGAATTTTGGCATACGTCCTCCTAGTTAATAACCAAACAACTTTTCTTAATAAGATTTTTTCGTAGCGTTATTCTGGATTAGCGATTACCTGCAGAAATAGAAAATCGAGGGTTGGTCCGCGGGGACAGTAAAAGTTAGAATTCTCGAACGAATTTTGGCATACGTCCTCCTAGTTAATAACCAAACAACTTTTCTTAAT
Source organism: Chrysina gloriosa (assembly GCA_038088585.1). NCBI lineage: Eukaryota > Metazoa > Arthropoda > Insecta > Coleoptera > Scarabaeidae > Chrysina > Chrysina gloriosa. The sequence continues at coordinate 3,644 of JAYRCI010000358.1, read as the reverse complement.
AAGATTTTTTCGTAGCGTTATTCTGGATTAGCGATTACCTGCAGAAATAGAAAATCGAGGGTTGGTCCGCGGGGACAGTAAAAGTTAGAATTCTCGAACGAATTTTGGCATACGTCCTCCTAGTTAATAACCAAACAACTTTTCTTAATAAGATTTTTCGTAGCGTTATTCTGGATTAGCGATTACCTGCAGAAATAGAAAATCGAGGGTTGGTCCGCGGGGACAGTAAAAGTTAGAATTCTCGAACGAATTTTGGCATACGTCCTCCTAGTTAATAACCAAACAACTTTTCTTAATAAGATTTTTTCGTAGCGTTATTCTGGATTAGCGATTACCTGCAGAAATAGAAAATCGAGGGTTGGTCCGCGGGGACAGTAAAAGTTAGAATTCTCGAACGAATCTTGGCATACGTCCTCCTAGTTAATAACCAAACAACTTTTCTTAATAAGATTTTTCGTAGCGTTATTCTGGATTAGCGATTACCTGGAGTAATAGAAAATCGAGGGTTGGTCCGCGGGGACAGTAAAAGTTAGAATTCTCGAACGAATCTTGGCATACGTCCTCCTAGTTAATAACCAAACAACTTTTCTTAATAAGATTTTTTCGTAGCGTTATTCTGGATTAGCGATTACCTGGAGTAATAGAAAATCGAGGGTTGGTCCGCGGGGACAGTAAAAGTTAGAATTCTCGAACGAATCTTGGCATACGTCCTCCTAGTTAATAACCAAACAACTTTTCTTAATAAGATTTTTCGTAGCGTTATTCTGGATTAGCGATTACCTGGAGTAATAGAAAATCGAGGGTTGGTCCGCGGGGACAGTAAAAGTTAGAATTCTCGAACGAATTTTGGCATACGTCCTCCTAGTTAATAACCAAACAACTTTTCTTAATAAGATTTTTCGTAGCGTTATTCTGGATTAGCGATTACCTGGAGTAATAGAAAATCGAGGGTTGGTCCGCGGGGACAGTAAAAGTTAGAATTCTCGAACGAATCTTGGCATACGTCCTCCTAGTTAATAACCAAACAACTTTTCTTAATAAGATTTTTCGTAGCGTTATTCTGGATTAGCGATTACCTGCAGAAATAGAAAATCGAGGGTTGGTCCGCGGGGACAGTAAAAGTTAGAATTCTCGAACGAATTTTGGCATACGTCCTCCTAGTTAATAACCAAACAACTTTTCTTAATAAGATTTTTCGTAGCGTTATTCTGGATTAGCGATTACCTGCAGAAATAGAAAATCGAGGGTTGGTCCGCGGGGACAGTAAAAGTTAGAATTCTCGAACGAATTTTGGCATACGTCCTCCTAGTTAATAACCAAACAACTTTTCTTAATAAGATTTTTCGTAGCGTTATTCTGGATTAGCGATTACCTGCAGAAATAGAAAATCGAGGGTTGGTCCGCGGGGACAGTAAAAGTTAGAATTCTCGAACGATTCTTGGCATACGTCCTCCTAGTTAATAACCAAACAACTTTTCTTAATAAGATTTTTTCGTAGCGTTATTCTGGATTAGCGATTACCTGCAGAAATAGAAAATCGAGGGTTGGTCCGCGGGGACAGTAAAAGTTAGAATTCTCGAACGAATTTTGGCATACGTCCTCCTAGTTAATAACCAAACAACTTTTCTTAATAAGATTTTTCGTAGCGTTATTCTGGATTAGCGATTACCTGCAGAAATAGAAAATCGAGGGTTGGTCCGCAGGGACAGTAAAAGTTAGAATTCTCGAACGAATTTTGGCATACGTCCTCCTAGTTAATAACCAAACAACTTTTCTTAATAAGATTTTTCGTAGCGTTATTCTGGATTAGCGATTACCTGCAGAAATAGAAAATCGAGGGTTGGTCCGCGGGGACAGTAAAAGTTAGAATTCTCGAACGAATCTTGGCATACGTCCTCCTAGTTAATAACCAAACAACTTTTCTTAATAAGATTTTTCGTAGCCTTGTTCTGAATTAGCGATTACCTGCAGAAATAGAAATTCAAGAAGGCGCGAAGAATATTCGCTTAATCACTTTAATGCTTGGTTCTTTGAAAGTATTTTGGAAAATTATGCAACAAAGAACATACAGGGTACGACAGAGGAGTCGGGTGTTTTTAGAATGGGTAGTACTCGAAAATGGTGGGGATCTGACGTTTCTGCTTGCACACAATACCTTTACAAACGGATGCCGTTTTAGTTGCAATGGAGCGCTGGGGCTTAGAACATCGTACGTTCGCAGTTGAACAATTTTTTAGAAACAACGACTCAGTGATAAAGGTTCAACAGCTTTTTCGTCTGCGCTTCAACATCGAGCGCCATGCAAGTGTTCCCAAGCGAGATACGATAATTAGGTGGGTCCATGCAGTCCGTACAACTGGTTCTGTAACTAAACGAAAACGTCCTGGCCTTCCTCGGAGTGTCTGCACCCCAGAAAACGTTGATAGAGTGAGAGAAGCAGCCATTAGGAGTCCACTGCGTTCTGCTCGACGCCAAGCTTCAGCACTTCAAATCCCGGATCGGTCTGTTCGTCGTATTTTACACCAAGAATTGAAGTTTCACCCGTATAAGATAATAGTGGTTCAAGAACTTCAACCACAAGATTATCCTCAGAGACTAACGTTTGCTGAAAGAATGGTTGAAATCCTCATAGAGGATCCTTTGGTTATGATGAGTGATGATGATGAACCTCATTTTTATTTAAACGGCATGATCAACAAGCAAAATTGTCGGTATTGGGCTGTTGAGAACCCACGGGAAATCCACGAACGTCCACTTCATAGTCCTAAAGTGACCGTTTAGGGTGGTGTGAGCGAAAGGGGTGTTGTCGGACCTTACTTTTGGAACGGCAGGAAACACAGTTGCAGTAAATTCTAAACGATATGTCACAATGCTCAATGATTTCCTGTGACCTGAACTTCGCCGTCGGAAAATCAATACGCGGCGCATGTGGTTCCAACAAGACGGGGCAGCAGCTCACACAGCAGCTGCATCAATGGAGGTGGTTCGTCACATGTTCCCCTAACACGTCATTTCTCGCTTTGGAGATGTAGCGTGGCCGTCTCGTTCCCCGACCTTAGCATTTGCGATTTCTTTCTTTGGGGGTATTTAAAGAAGAAGGTGTATTCAATAAACCTCGGACACTGGAGGAATTGAAGGATCCAATTCGCAGAGAAATTGCTGCGATCGACAACGACCTGCTGCAAAAAGTAATGCAAAATTTCAGGGAGCGACTGCAAGAATGAGTGAGACAGGATGGACACCAGCTATCTGACGTTATCTTCAAAACATAAAATGGCAACATATTACCTTCATTTTAGTCTAATAAAAATTTGTTTTGGATAATTTTTGCTATTTTTAATTGTTAATTGAAAAACACCCGATTCCTCTGCCGCACCCTGTATATAAAATGCGAAAATATTGTCCAAAATTCGCCATTTGGATTTAGGCAAAAGCTCGAAACAAGAGAGTGCTTCGTAAACTATGAGAAAGCACTTGATAAAGCTCGGAGATCGACTTTCTCAACTGGGGCCGAGACAGAAGCCACCCTGGCCCCCTAGTCCTCATTTTGGCGGCCACAGTCTCGCCGCTGGTAATTGAGAAGATTTGATCCTGGGGATCCGGTCACTAGATTATTCTTCTGGATGAATACGGGTTGACTCTTT
>JAYRCI010000357.1:0-10313 GCA_038088585.1 Chrysina gloriosa | reverse complement strand
AACTATATTATTCACCTCCGGTTTGAAATTCAGTTTTCGATCCAATGTAATACCTAAGAATTTTACTTCCCATGAAATTCTAATATTATCATCTTTGATAAGAATTAGCGCTATGGGATCTGGTAATTGCCTCCTGGTGAAAATCACTGCTTTGGTTTTCTCAATGCTTATAGAGAAGTTATGATCCTCTAACCATTACAACAATGGTAATTCCTATGCACTATCTGAATCAGACAGGTGGGAGGTACGTGTCCTAAATACGTTTACGGCGCATCCCCACCGCTCGCCAACTTATATTGTGAGAGCTGTAGCTATGGCGTATTATATCTCATATTTACGCTATACAGCTACTTTGCAATGCGCAAAAAGTCTAAGTGAAACAAAATACAATTGTCATCTCACTATTCAAGACTGCTTAAAAATGCACATGACCAAAAATACATATTTTAGCGGCATTCCTCTAACTTGAATAATGTAACCTCAATTTATACATTTTGATGACATTTTACATCGGTTTCTTTATCAACTGGACAATTTTGGATCGAAAAGTTAACGGTGAATAATGTTAAATTTGTTTTCTATTTATTTCTATTTCCACAGTTAGATTGAAGATTTAAAATTCTTTCTAGGTGTTATAACTATGGATAGAAAAATGTATAAAAGCTGCTTTCTAAATATAGTAAAGTTATATAAAAATGTTTAACAATTAGGGAACTATTTTCTCTCTAAGCGGATACACACGTCTTCTGTCACTTCTCTTGTGCTTCTCTTCTATCTGTCTCTCTGCGTGTGTGTGTGTGTGTAATGACAGAGTTACCAATTCCTTAAAAATAGTGTTTCGTAACATTCGGCTATCTTGACTTTATTTTCGTCCTCGAAGATTATAGCAAGAAATCCCGAATTTTTCTGGTGTTCTTTTTCTCTTAGGTTTAATGGCTTCCACTGGTCGCTCTGATTCTACGGTTTCTGTTAAAGCTTTTTCTTCAGTTTTAAGGAAAAAACGAATAAGAGCAAGTGGAAGTTTTATTACAACTTAAAATAAAACACGTATTACATATACATCACCGCCACCATCGTATATTGCTAATATAGGTATCTACATGTACAAAAAGAAATACTACATTATCGACCTAATAGATATTTGATTATTGTAGAGAACTGAAACTATCAACACCCCCACGTAATCAAATATCTTTACATGTTTTTACACCTAAATCATTTAAGAATGCATTATGTTTCTCCTTAGGTACAGCCTTCGTCATAATATCTGCTACCATTACATTCGTTGGTTGATATACAATTTTCATAACACCATCTGCTACAGCTTGTCTAAGAAAATGATGTCTAGTCTCAATATGTTTCGTTCTTTTATGATGTTGCTGATTATGGACAATTTTAATTGCACTTTGGTTATCATTATGTACTGTTATGGTTGGCTCCCTTCCAATAAGTTATTTTGTTAAATTTCTATTAAAATAGATTTCCTTTCCAGCATCACTTAGAGCTAAGTATTCAGCCCCAGTGCTAGAAAGAGCAACAGTCTTTTGTTTCCTAGCTTCCCAGAAAACAGCACAATTTCCATACTCGATAACATATCTTGTATAGGATTTTCTATCGACAATATCATTAGCCCAATCTGCATCAACGTAGGCTTCAATATCTTTTTCAGTTTTGCTAAAAACAAGACCATGATTAATAGTTCCAGAAATATAGCGCAGAACTTTTTGCGGCTGTCCAATGTGTTATCGTGAAAATCATTAAATTGACTTAAATAGCCAACTGCAAAAACCAAATCCGGACGTGTGCACACAGCCATATACATAAGCCCTCCTATTAATTGTTGGTATGGCAAATTGACACAGCTTTCAAGCTCTGGTTTTTTAAGTTTTTCATTCAATACCATGGGAGTACCTACGTGTTTAGCGGTCGACATTCCAAAATGTATCACGTACGACCTTCATTCCTAAACAATAAGTAACGGGACCTAAAAATTTTATATTAAATTCTTTATCCAATGCTTCAATTAGTTTATCTTTTTCTTCTGGGCAGTTACTAAATACAAAGAAATCATCAACATACAATGCAATAATTATTAATTTTCGTTCATTTCTTTTAATGTACACACAAGGTTCACATTGAGACTGAATAAAGCCAATAGAAGTCAATTTATTATGTATTCTTTGATTCCATGATCTACTAGCTTGTTTCAAGCCATAAATACTTCTTTTTAATTTACAAACCTTATTGGTGCTACCAATTTCAAAACATTCAGGCTGTTCCATATAAATGGTTTCCGTAGGCTCACCATTCAAAAATGCAGTTTTAATATCTATGTGATCAATATCCATATCATTCTGATTAGCTAAAGCAAATAAAAATCTAATCGTGGAATGTCTCATTACAGGAGCGAATGTATCTTTAAAATCGAAACCATATTTTTGACTGAAGCCTCTAGCAACAAGTCAGGCTTTATATCTTTCTATACCGTTCTCATTTTTTATTTTAAATACCCATTTACTTTTTATTATATTTTTATTTTTGGGACGATCTAGTAACTCCTAAACATTATGTTCATTTAATGAGTTAAATTCTTCTTGCATAGCTTTTTGCCAATCATTACCATTAGTACTGTTTAAAGCTTCTTGAACCGTTTGAGGTTCTCCTGGTAAAGTCATTAGAGCTACTAAAGAATCATCGTCGTCCGTAAAGGGAACGTCATAATCTTTCATCCATACGGGAGGTTTCCGATTACACAAATGTCCAACATGTACAGTTTCTGAACTTTTAGTATTTGCATGATCTATCTTGTCAAAATTTTCTTGGTAATTTTCTTGAGCTGACAAAGAATCTGAATCCTGTTCATTTGAACTTTCCTCAGTTAACTGACTGTTAGAATTACTTTCTAACTGTGATGAAATTTTATCAGTTTCATTCACATCATATATCAAAGCTACAACTGCTCCATTATCAGTTTGTGTATTTGAAACGCCTTTATTGATTTCTTCAACAAAGATTATATCTCGTGCTTTATTAAGTTGTCCGGGATGATCAGGATCTGCTAATCTATAACCCTTTGATTCTTCACAGTATCCAACCATAACATATCTTTTTGACTTTGAATCAAATTTCTTTCTATTGACATTTGGGATATGCACATAAGCATCACAACCAAACACTCTAAGATTACTTAAATCTATTTTTCTTCCAGACCAAATTTCTTCTGGAATTACACTCGTGACCGCTATGATGGGACTGCGATTTTTCAAATAAACAGCCGTGTTTATCGCTTCTCCCCAATATCGTTTTTTAAGACCAGAATCATTTAACATAGTTCTAGCTTTTTCAACTAAAGTTCGATTTAAGCGTTCAGCCACTCCATTTTGTTCAGGTGTATACTGAATTGTAGTTTCATGAATTATACCATTATTACTTAAAAACCATCAAATACTTTGTTACAATATTCTCTACCGTTATCAGTTCTAAGTCTTTTAATTTTTAAACCTGTTTGGTTTTCAACCAATTTCTTAAATTTTAGAAAAGTATCAAAAGCTTGAGATTTTGCTTTAAGTAAATAAACAAATGATTTGCGTGAAAAATCATCAGTAAAAGTAAGAAAATATCTAGTACCCAACCAGCTAGGTTCTGACATGGGACCACATATATCTGAATGGATTAATTCTAACCTCATTTGTGTTTGCCTTGACCGGCCTTTTGGAAATTTATTTCTTGTCTGCTTACCTTCAATGCATGGTACACAAACTTGCATTTCTTCCTCTTTGTAATTCATGCCTACAGCTAACTTATCTTTTAATAAACGCATACTTGGTAGACTTAAGTGACCAAGTCGTTTGTGCCAAATGTCTTGAGAGACGCAAATTGATGATGCAGCAACAATCTCTGATGTATGGTAAGTTTCATTTGCCTCTTCATTTAGAAGATACAAACCATCATTTCTTCGTGATCCAACCGATCTATAATTTCCATAAATTCTGCAGTTATTTGCATCATAAAGGCGACATTCAGTCTTATTAACCTTTCTATACTTCACGCATACGGTCTGTGAGACCGACTTATATAGTATATGGTAGATACGTGTTTCATTTTTCACGTGAGTATAGGAAGGTTAAAAATTATAATGTGATTTATATCAGCAATCTTTCCAACTGAAAGTAGTTTAGTAGCAACATCAGGAACATGTAAAACATTATTAATAATAGTAGGAGTAAAATTATAGCTATCACAACTTTTTAGCTTTAACTTTACATTACCTGAACCTAAACATGAAATAATCTGATTATTAGCTACACTAATATTTTTATCTATATTAACATTACTTAAATTTGTAAATAACTTATCATCTACACACATATGATTTGTACAACCTGAGGCTATTACCCAATCTTCCTTTTTGAATTGTCCAGTTCCAAGGGCTGCTGTTAAAAGTAGAGCACCATTTGATCCTTTTGATTTCTGGGTATTATTTGTAGAAGTATTCTTATGTAGGAATACGGTCCTGTTGCAGTAGGCGAAACACAGATATTAGCGCTCCTAAAATCAACTTCAATTTTGGAGAGTTTTAGAGACGGAAAAATATTTGTGAAGTGTACAGCGGTGAATGAAAAGTGTGTAAATTAAGATTTTGGAGAAAAGCGTAGTTTTTGCAAGGTAGGAGTGGAATATAAGCTATTAAAAACATAAACAAAGTCACACTGAGAGGAACCAACCTTCTGAGAGGTCGACTCGGGGTGAGTTTTTATCGCGGTGTGACATAGCGGTGAGCAGGGACGTATTCAGGAGATAGAGCGGAGGATTATTTTGACTCTTCTCACGAACCACGAAATGGATAGTGACGGCGGGTCCACGGATGAGGGAAAAAGAAAGCGAGCAGGGACGGAATTGGATATTTTTCAAAGAAATAAGAAAGCCGGGAAAGCGCCAGATAAGAACTACAACAAGGAAGAAAGTAAATTAGACAGAGTGCTGATTCTGTTACAGGATTTGACAGAAAGAATCGCCAAAATAGAAACTAAACAGGATGTAATCATAGGAGAATTAAGAGAAGTAAAAGTGGAAAACGAAAGACTGAGTAAGGAAAATATAGAGTTGAAAACGGAAATAAAAATTATAAAAGAGAAATTTGAAAGAATAGAAAGTGAAAATAGAAGAAGAAATATAGTGCTACAGGGTTACGCAATAAACGAAAGGGAACAAAATGCTTTAAGAGTATGTATGAACAACTTTTTGAAAGAAAAGGTAGGCGTAGAAGTGGACATAAAACAAATAAGGAAGTTGGGACCAAAAGTATGTTTAATAGAATTGTACAGAATGGAGGATAAGATAGCTGTAATGAAGAACAAGAGCAAGTTAAGAGAGTATAGAAATGAAGCTGTGTACATTAACGATGATATGACGAAGGAGGAGAGAATTACACAAGGAAAATTAAGAGCAATAGCAAGAAAGGAAAAGCAGGCAGGAAAAAGAGTTCAAATCAGATATCAACAACTAATAATGGACAGAGAAGTGTGGAAGTGGAGTATAGAAGAGAACAATATTGTCAAACAACATGCAGGTAACAGACTTTTAGAAAGTAAAGCAAAAAACTGATAAGAGAAGGAAGCGAATATGGCTCGGCAACGACTTTGGCAAAGTATACGGACGGGGAAAATGTTGAAGAAAGGAGAAATAATAGCAAAACTCTTAAACGAAAGAATTCTATGAGGATATGCACATGGAATGTGCGAGGCATATACGAAGAAGGTGCAATAATTAACCTAGTAAACACTATGAACAAGTATAATATTGATCTTGCAGCACTCCAAGAGACACTTAAAGAGATCAGACATACAAAAACTTAAAAACTATACATTATTTACAAGTGGAAATGAAACTCGAAGACTCGGAGTAGGATTTCTGATAAAAGACACTCTGGAAGAGGAAGTAAAACGCTTTGCCCCAATATCTGAGCGGCTGTGTTCTGTGAGAATTAAGACGGTATACGGTACAATAACAGTGATCAACATGCACGCACCGACCGAAGAGAAGGAGGAGGAAACAAAAGATGTATTCTACGAAAAGCTAGAGGAAACGGTCGAAAAAATTCCTAAGGAGGATATTAAAATAATTCTAGGCGATACGAATGCTAAAATCGGCAGGGAAGAGGTGTACACAGGAATTACGGGAGGGGAAAGTAAGCACAACAGAAGCAACGACAACGGAACAAGACTGATTACTTTTGCAATACAACAAAAGATGAAAATTATGAGCACCCACTTCAAGCGGAAAGACATTTACAAGGGTACATGGATGATGCCAGGAAGAAACGAAACGAACCAAATGGACCATGTGCCAATAGAGGAAGATAAAACAGAAATTATTAAGAACGTGAGCTCATGCAGAGGTGCGGAAGCGGATTCTGATCATTTCCTGGTATTAGTCAAAATGAAATTGAAAAAAAAAGGAAATGAAAAGACAAAATAGTAATCGAGGGGACCCAAAATATAACTTCGAAGACCTACAAAACATAGAAGTCGCACCGACATACAGAACAAGTATTGAAGAGTGGTAGGGTTACGACAACGAGCAAGAGGTAGAAGTGAAAGATCGATGGGAAAAAATTTGTGGGGACAATTAAAAATGCGACCAGGAATAACATGTCGAAGAAAACAACATATAAGAGAAACTATTGGCTAGACTACGAATGTAACGATGAAATGAACAACAAGACAAAACTATAACAAAAATTCTTGCAAACTAAAAAACAAAAAAGCTAAGCAACTATGTAGGGCAAGGAAACGTAAGTATTGGGAACACATTTTACAAAAGATCGAGGAAAGTTACACAAAAAAAAAATTATAAACTTCTACAAAGATGTCAAAAACATCAGAACGGGGAGCAAAGGATTCAACGATACTTCAAGGATAGGAATGGAGAGCTGCGGGGGTCCACAAGCGAAATTAACGCTTCCGTATGGAGACAGTACTTCGAAAAGCTACACAATGGGTAGAACCAGGAGGAGGAAGACGACGTAACAGATCAAAGAGAACGTGCGGAGGCGAAGCAAGGCGATCAAAATACCGAAGGAACCGAAGAGCCGTCAATAACACAAAAAGACGAAATAGTAAACTCAATGAAAAACAACAAGAGCCCAGGAGAAAACGAGATTACAGCAGAAAATATCAAATACGGGGTGAGTGGTAGTTCTAAAGATATATGAACTGGTTAAGGAAATTTGGAACACAGAGGTAATGCCGCAGCAATGGAATAGAGCTGTCACAATCCCGCCATTCAAGAAAGGAGACCGGACCGAGTGTAGCCACTATAGGGAAACAGCCTTACTGGATACCGTATACAAAGTCCTGGCCACGCTGATTAAGAGACGGCTGAAAATACTCGTAGAGCCTGCTCTCGGAGAGTACCAAGCTGGTTTTCGGAAAAACAGATCAACAACGGATCAACTTTTCACGTTGAAACAAACATCCTCATAGGAATGTATGAATATAAAATTCCGACTTACATGCTATTTATCGACTTTAAAGCAGCATACGATTCCGTCAACAGGGTCGGGCTTTTCGACGCACTGAGAATACTGAATGTTCCGGACAAACTAATTGCACTGGTAAAGATGACACTACAGAACACAATATGCGCAGTTAAAGTAAACGGAAAGACATCAGAGAGTTTCAAAGTAAAGAGCGGCGTAAGACAAGGAGACCCGCTTTCTACACTGCTATTTAACGCAGTGTTGGAAGTGATAATTAGAAACAGCAACATAAACAGAAACGGAATACTCTTCAATAAGAGTCACCAGTGTCTTGCATATGCTGATGACATATTACTGCTGACGAGAAATAAGGAACTAACAAAAAATCTAATAACTGCAGCAAGTAGAATGGGACTAGAGATTAGTGAGAGCAAAACTAAATATATGGAACTAAGGAACAAAAATAGGTTAGCAGGAAACAGAAACTAAGTGTCCAAACTGGAGGAAAGGAGTTATACGAATTTGGGGAAGTGGAAGAATATATCTGTATCTTGGAGGTAACGGATCGTAACTCCACTTTTTGTCAATATCGAGTTAATACTTTTTACACCGTATCAGAAGCGTAATAAAATAGTTGAATTAGTTACTTAATTAAATGTTCAAAAAACCAAATGAGAGGTTTATTCTTTTCTACTAAAAATATTCCTCTTTCTATATTATAAAGCTTTAAACCTTGTTGTAAATATACAATAATGGAGATACAATCCTTTACCTCTAAGGTACAGATATGTATCTAGGAACTCTGATAGACAACAAATGCAAAGAAGAAACCGAAATAATCTTAAGGATAGCTAAGAGCAACAGGTGCGCGGGGGAACCTGAAACATATTAAAATCCAAGAATATATCAACGAGAACGAAATTACAACTGTATAAGCAAAAAGCTCACAAATAAAGTTAAAGATATCTGAGAGAAAAATACTTCGAAGGATCTTCGGAAGGAAGAAGGTGAACGGCATGTGGGAGAGACACACTAATGATGAGATCTATGCACTATACAATGAACCATGTATAACACTAAGTAACTAAAGCCCGGAGAATACAGTGGGCGGGTCATATGGAAAGAATGCAGGAGGACAGAATAGTGAAACATATAATGTGGAGAGACCTAGAAAGAAAGAGAAGGAGGGGAAGGCCGAGGAAAAAATGGAGGGAAGCAGTGAGTGAAGACTTGGCAGAGAAAGGATCTGCGAACTGGAGAATAATTGCAAGGGACAGGGAAAAATGGAAACATTTTACAAAGCAATGGGCCTAAAAGGCCTGTGAACGCTGCTATATATGTAATAATGTACCGCAGCTACTTCCGCCTGAAAGACCGTAGTAGTTTTGCTTAGACTCATCTGGACCATTGTTGTTTGTTTGAGTCCGTATATTCTTGCCCCGACACCTTCCTCTGGCTTAGAGCCATCCATGTACCAGATAGACTGCGTCTGTATAGCTGGACCTTGTTTCCATTTCTCTCTATCTGGTATAATTATTTTATAATTTTTTTCCAAGTTGAATTTGTGAACCATTGTATCACTGTTCTGGCACAAGTTCTTCAATCAACTTATGATGGTCAGTGCCGTTTAGTGGCGTTTAGCCTGGCATCAGGCTACTGACCTTCCTACTCCTTGTATATGGATATCTAGGTGGTAAATTCATTATCACGTCCAATGCATCTGTAGGAGTTGTTCTCATTACTCCCGTGGCACTTAAATATGTGACTCTTTGTATGTCACATAGCAGCTTGGTAGCTTCTTTTGCTTTGGTTTGGGCCACCACAAAACTGCTCCATACGTCACCATGGATCTAATTACCATTGTGTATAACCATAGAGTCATTTTAGGACTAAGACCACAGTTTTTCCCGCACATTCTCTACATCCGCCAAGGGCAATTGTCGCTTTATTGGTGGTTGTTTATATGTGCTACTTAGTCATTTTGACAATTGGAATTTCTACCTTATTTATACAGCACTGGCGGCTGCAAGCCTTCCAGCGCTTTCTTTTGGTGAAGGCAACTATCTGTGTTTTTTAAGCGTTAATAGAGAACTGCTCATGCCTGCACGAGTTGTATACTGTATTAATAGCTTTTTGTGTTCTTTCTGAGGTGACATTTGTGAATCGTCCTCGCACGACGATCGCTAGGTCATCTGCATTTTATATGCAATAAAAGCCTTCGTTGGACAACTTATTATCCAAGAAAGTGGCTATCACTATTTCTTTGTCTTCAATCGATTTTGACAGTAGCCTGTTCAAATCGTCCAATGCTGAGTCCGTTGATCTTCCCGGTTGGTATGTATATTGCCTTTTACTTAAAAGCTGCTCTATTAGGAATATCTCCCAGCTGTATCTGTCTACCAATCTCTTCAAAGTTTTTTGTAGGAAAGATGATAGATGATAATGCAGGATATATTCCATCCAATCCGGGAGAATTGAATGGTTAGAACCTACTTATAGCCCATCTAGCTCTATTTGGACTGATGATATCTGTGGCCAGTTTCCAGTCCCGTTGGTCTGATCTTCTTAGCCCTTCTCCAAGATCTTTTATAGTTCCTTAATGCTTTCCTCATACGTTCCTGTATAGCTTCAATCAGTTTTTCTGACAAATCCCACCTCAGTTGCGGATATACTTTCTTTGGCAAGGATCCTATGGATTCTAGAACACGTGGGGTTTTGTTCACCTCTCCGCAAAACTTTCTCCAAGATTTCCTCTACGCCTTCCGAATTTCCTTCTTGTACTGAGCAAGTTTTGTCTTCTTCCAGTTTTGGTTCTCTTTGACCCTATGAAATA
>JAYRCI010000356.1:0-10316 GCA_038088585.1 Chrysina gloriosa | reverse complement strand
ATGTTTGAAGAACGAAAGACCAAAAGTTTCATGACCAAAAAATAATTGAGAAAACTGCTTTTAATCAAGAAACATTTGAATAATGGTAGCTTCTTCTTTAGAATGCGAACAGACAGCCAACACTTCTTGCACATGCGGCGGCTTTAAAGAAAAGTGTAGGAAACTGTAAGTCTCGTTTTTGTACCTCAGGATGACTTTACTGAATAGCGCTGTTCCTTATGTTTATGGGTCACGAAACAAGATGTAATAAGACCCAACAAGACCTTGGTTAGTTCCTCACTCAACCTCGCCGAATTTGTTTCTCTCATTTTGGGCTTTAGAAACAACGAACTACTACAGTAGTTGTGTGCCATCAGATCAAGCATACGCATTCCATATCCATCGTTGTACGGGGAAAACATGGTGTGAACCGAACGAAGTTCGGTGAAGTTGGAACCTCCAAATGCGAATTTTGGAAAAACAATACGTCATTCGTTTGTCCATTATGTGTCCATTGTTTTCCCATGAAAATTGTTTGTTTGCCCACCCTCTGTTGGAAGGTTATTAAGAAAAAGACTTTCACGGAAAGGAAAAGTAATTTTGCTCTTTTATCACGCTAATTCGTTTGTCCAACGTTAGTTAAGGATTGTTCAGCAAGATGTTTCGTTTGCCTACCCGCGAAAAATTACTTAAGTAGAGAGAGATGGCGGGTTCTGGACCACCCGCCCACCCGCTCAGTCGCTCAGTCACAACCCCGACCGTGTATACTGGAAGGTAGTCACAACCCCGACTGCCCGCGTATGGAAATGGGGCCACAACCCCGGTTGGAGGGTTAAAAATGGGCAACAACCCCTCCCCGGAAAATTCAAAACTCCCGCCCCTCTGGTCGGTAAGGTAGATAACTGGGCAGTGCCGGTAATACAGGTGGCTGTATGTAGTACCGCTTTTAACCGGTAGGTGTCGCTGTTCGGTAGATGCCGGTAATACAGGTGACTGTATGTAGTGCCGCTTTTGACCGGTAGGTGTCGCTGTTCGGTAGGACGCCTGTAATGGCAGTAGTACAGGGGCTGTATGTAGTATCGCTTTCGACCGGTAGGTGTCGTTGTTCGGTAGGGTGGCCTACGTAGTATGTAGTGCCGCTTTTGACCGGGAGGTGGCGCTGTTCGATAGGGCGCTTATGTAATACAGGTGGCTGTATGTAGTACCGCTTTCGACCGGAAGGTGTCGCTGCTGCTCGGAGTACAGGGAGCTGTAGGTGGTAACAGTCCTAATTAGGAAATTAAGCTTGTCACCAGAAGATGGAGGATCAGGAAGCACTGGCCGGAAGGTTTGTAAAGTTAAACGATTACGTAATACCATGATATCACAAACCGGTTTCGACGGTACACCATCCATGTACTGACCGCGCTCGACCTGTTTGACGTCGGCGAAAGAACGAGAACGTTGCCAACGTGCTATAACTGTTGCATTTTTAAATACACATACGGTACACCATCCAAGTACTGACCCGCGCCTTACTGTTTGACTTCAGTGAAAGAATGAGAACGTTGCCAACGTGCTATGACCATCGCATCTTTAAATAGACAGACGGTACACCATCCAAGTACTGACCCGCGCCTCACTGTTTGATTTAGGTGATCGCATGAGGGTCGCTATTGCCAACGTGCTGGTTGTTGCGGATATGTTCCTATATATTACGTAATATTACGCAATACTATTACATCACAAACAGGTTTATATGATAATTTTAGATGCAAGGAATATGTTAGAACTTCGCTCTTAGTCAGAAGATGTTGATAAAACAGATAATTATGTATAGATCCCTAATAAGATATTACGTAATACCATCATGGCATAAACAGGGTGAATGTTAGATGGGAAGAGCGTTCTCATTCATGATATCATACAAAATGCAGCGTTCTGATTGGTCGCATCCCATAAAATGCCACGCTCTGATTGGTTACCAACTCGAAATTCAAAATTCCCCGATATGTATAGGAAGGTAGTTCACCCAACAACATCCTTAACATTGATCAAGGTATTTAACGTCAGACAGTAAGTAATAAAGTCACTGGCATGCGCAAGTTAGCCCTGGTGAACATTACATACTATTGATCTGTCATTAGTAAGGTGAAGAACCGGTTTATATGTTTAAATGTAAACTACACCAAACTGAGGAATCGGGAGATGACCCGAATTTTATACGATTGATCGACCACCAATCGCAGTACGATACATCGTTAGACATCACAAACAGGTTTCAACGTTATATTTTAATATGAACAGGATGAATGTTATGCTATGTATAGGAAGGTAGTTCCCCAACAACTTCCTTAACACTGATCAGGGTGTTTAACGTCAGACAGTAAGTGATGACGTCACTGCGCATGCACAAGTTGGTCCTGCTGAACACTGTATACTTTCGATCGCTCATCAGTAACGTGAAGAATCGGTTTATACGTTTGAGCGTAAAATACACCAAACTGAGGAATCGGGAGATGACCCGAGCTTCATACGATTGACCGACCGCTAATCACAGTACGCTACATCATTAGATATCACAAATAGGTTTAGATATTATACTGTAATACGATATTATAAGGAAATGGAACGTAAGTCAATTAGTTAGTAAATTATTAAAACGTATCACATAGGCTTATGTTTAACTGGAACACTTATACCAATAATAATCGATTGTAAATCAAAAAAGTCAAACATATCAGGCTCGGTCAGGTCGTAGACGGATAGAAATCAGTATCTTTCAGTAAGATATGTGGATTTTCTATAACGATCCTATACAGTCGGCATCTAATAAAATTACGTAATACAGGGCTCCTTTGTCTATTGATACGAGCATGTAACGTCACAAACAGGATTCAACGACAGTTCTGTGTTAAATGTGGAAGTTAATATAAAAATCAAATTTAATGAAACCCAGTCCACTATTTATTAATATATTAAGATACATGTAGAAAAACACTTACAAAGTTTAATTGATCGCATCATATGAAATATCGCATTCTGATTGAATATCGATAAATCATATAAAAGCTAGTTCATTTACCGACAGCTTTCTAACAGCTAGGTCGTGAACTTCAACATCTTTACCTCCAGTATATAGTTTTAGTGTTTATAGTTAGACGTTGATTTCCTACTGGTTTAGCGTTTCATTATCACTTAGTATTCGTCGTGATTAGACAGGCATATTTTAGGTAAGTTATTTAAATTTCACCGCATACTTTCCCTAATAGACTGCAATATTATAGTTTAAGATGGAGTGTGAGATATGCCACAAAACGTTTGCAAGAAAAGATGGATTGAACAGACATCCCTGCTTAAATAATAAATCTTGCACATGCACCATATGTGAGGAAATCTTTACGAGATCGGATAGTCTGTCTCGACATAAGAAAACGCATAATATCGATTCCATAACCAAGAAACGAGATGTTTCAGAAGAGAAGCAGCCACCAAGTAAAACGAACCATCCGGCGAATAGCATGTCGGAACAGGATTTTCGATGCCGCGACCAAACCTTACCGACGACTACATTACGCAATGAACGCCTTTGTTTCCATGCGCATCTGAACAGCAATTCTCTTAAACTTGAAGAGGATATGTTCATCATAAAAATCACCCGGAACAATAATGTAAAAATAATGATAAAGCAGGCACCCCATGATGTAATACAACCTACAACATGAAAATTTGCATAAATATAGGATATTCCAACAGTATTATCCGACGTGAAGGTAATATCGATGGACCGACGCTTTCCAAGAAACAGTGCAGCGAGTGAAATATAATAACGGAGTAAAATAATTTTATACATATTATACTGAATAAAAGATATCATCATAAACTTTACGAATTTTATTTAAAGGGTGGAACAATATTTATAATAAGTATGCAGTAATAGAATAATGCAGTCTTACTAATAAGTAAGTATAGCAAAACAGCGTAAAAATGTTTATCCAACTGCTGTGGAAGTTATAAAATCCAACTGATTCGATCTCATTTTCTAGGTAAAACTCCTTCGAGGGAGTATACGTTCTCATATTTGAATTTCTGCTATTTCTGTTTATAGGAACACCCCAGAATCGGTTTCTCGTTTACATCTTCAATTAAATATGCGTTGGGATTACCCACCTTACTTAAGCACGTAAGAATACGGGATTTAACCTGAATGGATCGATGTTTCGTATGATTGTATTCATCGATTATTTTAGACAAAATATCCATCTACCCATACAAATCTCTCAAACGAAATAAATGTACAATGTGAAGCTATCAGCATTATTCGACAGTCCTAACCTCGCAAACAACCGAGTTGCGGGTGAAGTTAAAAGGTATTGGTCACATCAAATACATCTCTATACAAACGTATACAGACTTGACTTCAATACAGAAACAAAAACTCACGAAGTTGTATGAACCATGTATTTAATAAGGGGTGGAAAAGGATACATATGTATATCTATATACTGTTGGCATAATAATATAATATAAAATAAATATAATAATAATCATTCTAACATGATAACGGAACTATCTCATCCGATGTTGACATCATAGATATATCGAAGGCGAATATAAATATTTCAAATGATGAATAAGCGTGTATCCCATGGTGAATTACTGCAGTCTTTCGTCCAGCATGAAAAATATATATAGGACGACCAATTATCCGCACTGACACGCCTAATCTTGAAAGGAGTTAAGTTTATGGTGAAATTAAAGGTATTGGTCACATCGACACCCAAAACAACCTATCAATATGTAAATGTATACGGACTTGACTTCATCATAAAGACGAAAATGTAGGAAGTTGTATCGACCATGTATTTAACAAGGGGAAAAGTATACACATATCGATCTATTATTAATGGAAGACGATCAATACATCATTATGTTCTGATATCAGGTTGTTTCGATCGGTATCAATATCATAGACATATCAAAGGTGAATGTAATAGAATGTTAACCGTATTGACGATAACCGAGACGAAGAAGAAAGCAAGGTTGTTGGGGTGATATAAAAATTGTAAATCACGAACGAAAAACGGTGTTACGTATTATGGTCTACATCGACTTTGCGTGTAAACGGATAGAATCATACTAGTCCGAGTCTCAAACAGCAAACACAAGTGGAATGCGTATTATGCATAAGCATAACAACGTATACTGGACCGGACTGAATCAACGTTTTCGTGCAACGATTGACGGAAATACATCAAATAACTACACAACCGTCACATGGAATTCCCCAAACACATAAACCACCTCACCGCCAGCGGGCGCAGAGCATAACACTGAAGTCGAAAAATGACATATATGCGAAAAGGCATTAAACGAACATAAAGTAACAGAGCATTTCCATTTGACTTAACCATTCTGGGGTGTAGCGCATTCCAATTGTAACCTCAACTGCAAAATATCTACACTCATTCCGATTTTCTTCTATAATTTAATTGGATATGACAGTCATCTTCAAATACGCTAGCTGGACGACGATAGCTAAAATATCGACGATACCCCACTTAATAAAGAAAAATACATCAGCTTCATCAAGAAGTTTAAATCGAATCAGTATGCCGATAAGGTAGATGTATTTCGAAAAATAAACATTAAAATGCGATTTATGGAATCGTTCAGATTTATGGCGGTATCTATTGAGAAACAGGATGAAATTTTTTTCTCAAAATCAATGTCAATATGTGCAGACATACGACTAACAGTTGAAGTTCATAACAAAGAAACGTACATCCCCGTACTAATATCAACAAGTACGAAAATTAAATGAATCGACTCTACTGCCCAAGAACAGCTTCCACGACACATTGACAGATAAAGGCGTTAGCGATCAAGACCACGAGTACACTATAGTAGTCTAGAACACGATCACTCGTTCCAACTTACTGTAATATTGGAATATTATCTTAAAACCGATCTCCCGCTGTCCGCAGACGTGTTTGGAAATTTTAGAGAAGTATATCACGAGTCACAAACGATTTGAACCCAATCCACTACAACAGCAACTGGTAGTTTCACGAATATGAGTATTCAATGTGTTTTATCTCAAGTTAGTTTTCACCATGCAAGAGTCAAAAATAAATACCTAACCGTTTATGATAGCAGTGACCCATCAACCTACCTAGTAGTCGGAGGTGCTAATAATTCATGTGGGTAAGTTATGTCTCAATCGCTGTCCTACAACAAATTCGAGTGGATGAACCCCGATGAAGTTGATCACCTCGACGTTAGTAGCATAGCGGACAACGATGAAACGCTATTGAACGATGCCCGAAACGACCATCAGCTCCTTCTCGAAAACATAATTCATACAAAATCTATAACAAACAGCATTGCATTATACATCATCGCAACCTTAAGCAGACCATATTCAATGGTCTAGAACTCCCACTCACCCATCGAGTACTACGATTCAACCAGTTCACATGTCTGAAATATTACATTCATTAGAACACCTTCCTGAGGAACCAGTCCGAGAATGACTTCTAGATTATTTTTAAAATTAATGAACAATTCCGTTTACAGAAAAACGAAGGAGAACATCGATAAACAAGTATATGTTTAACTGCTAACGTATTGAAAGGATTTGAGGTGAAGACGAGACGCTGGGTCTCTGATTGCAAAACAGAAGTTTAAAAATATCAATATATTTAGCGATAATTTTAGAGTAATTCAAATGAAGATACTTCAAGTCGTCTACAATAAATCCGCATATATCGGTTTCATCGTCTTGAAATTGTCGAAACTGCTAATGTATGACTTTCACTACAACTACCTGAAACGGTTGTACTAGAATAAAATACCATTATGCTATATGAATACAGATAGCTTCATACTATATATTGAAACTGAGAAGGTGTATGTCGATATTAATCGAAATTCGCATACATTTAACAACTGATTATGAATACGATATAATTCATACGAAATAAGGTCGTGCAGGGAATGTTTAAATTGAAGAATTTATCGATTTTCGATCAAAGATGGTCGGACTTCAAGCAGATAACTGACAAATTAAACGTGTGAAGGGATCTGACCAACGACAATGTGCTGTATAAAACGCAGCATCTATTCAAGACGGCTCTCCACGATATCTATCTAATATGGAAAACAGAAAATTGGCACTACCGTACTTGAACGATAAGAGGTGCATCCATACTAATAGGTTAATGATATACATACATACGCCTAGGATACAACAAGACCATCAAGACTGAAAAAATAGAAGTTTAAGGTAAAAAATGCAATTACCATCCAGAAGCAAACCGAAACCTGTTGTTCCACGAATTTCTTCACAACCAGATTTATTATCATCAGTTTAAACAACACGGACAACGTAAATATCTACAGGCACATAGGATATCTGTCGTACTGAACCAAGGTGAGATTTTAAGACATCTGTATTTTTATGAAAATATTAATGTTTGTATGTTATTATTGTATGTGAACGCCAGTTTATCTAACGGTCAATATATTTTTAATAAGATGCAATGTCTGAGTGTTTTTAACCGACTCGAATGAGCCGCGGACAGCAGCGCGTTTGTCATGCGAAACATTAGTAACATGTACTACTTGTAGAAGCTGATTAACCAAAGAATATCCCTGCTGAACACTGACTTGGATATACGCGTTAAAATGGATGACGACGTGCAAACAAGACGGTATAGGAGCTGTGACGTCAGCACTTACTATCCAACGTCAAACGTCAAGACGTCTTTGAGTGGCATACTTGCCAATATGCAGTCGGGGAGGGTAAAGAGGGCCACTCTTTCAGATGGCGCGAATTTTGAATTTCCGAGGAGGTTGGCGCGAATTTTGAATGTTCGAGGTTGTTGAACCGAATTTTAAATTGCAAGAGGGGTTGACGCGAATTTTGAATGTTCGAGGTTGTTAAACAGAATTTTAAATTGCAAGAGGGGTTGTCATGCGAAACCTTAGTAATATGTACTACTGTGTAGAAGTTGATTAACCAAAGAATCATCGACTCCGAAGGATGACGACGAGCAAACATAGACGGTATCATCTGTGTTTTCTCAGCCTTCCATCGTCAAACATCACGTTAAACCTGCCAATATGCAGTCGACCGGAGGGTAGTGGTCCATCTATCAGACATGGCGCGAATATACTTGAATTTGTTGGCGAATTTTGTATGTATTTGATGTGTTCACGTAGTATAATTTCAAGGGACCAGCAACTCGGTTCCGAATTTTAAATTGCGAGGTTAGGAACTGTCGAATAATGCTGGTCCACCTTAGCTCCGAAGTCACATTGTACATTTCACCAGCAACTCGGTTCTTGCAAGGGTTAGGACTGTCGTTTGAGAGGAAATTTGTATAGGTAGATGGATATTTTGTCTAAAATAATCGATGAATACAATCATACGAAACATCGATCCATTCGGGTTAAATCTCGTATTCTTACGTGTTTAAGTAAGGTGGGTAATCCCAACGCATATTTAATTGAAGATGTAAACGAGAAACCGATTCTGGGGTGTTCCTATAAACAGACATAACAGAAATTCAAATATGAGAACGTATACTCCCTCGAAGGAGTTTTACCTAGAAAATGAGATCGAATCAGTTGGATTTTATAACTTCCACAGCAGTTGGATAAACATTTTACGCTGTTTTGCTATACTTACTTATTAATAAGATTGCATTATTCTATTACTGCATACTTATTATAAATATTGTTCCACCCTTTAAATAAAATTCGTAAAGTTTATGATGATATCTTTTATTCAGTATAATATGTATAAAATTATTTTACTCCATTATTATATTTCACTCGCTGCACTGTTTCTTGGAAAGCGTCGGTCCATCGATATTACCTTCACGTCGGATAATACTGTTGGAATATCCTATATTTATGCAAATTTTCATGTTGTAGGTTGTATTACATCATGGGGTGCCTGCTTTATCATTATTTTTACATTATTGTTCCGGGTGATTTTTATAATGAACATATCCTCTTCAAGTTTAAGAGAATTGCTGTTCCAGATGCGCATGGAAACAAAGGTGTTCATTGTGTAATGTAGCCGTCAGTAAGGTTTGGTCGCGGCATCGAAAATCACATTTCGACATGCTACTCGCCGGATGGTTCGTTTTACTTGGTGGCTGCTTCTCTTCTGAAACATCTCGTTTCTTGGTTATGGAATCGATATTATGCGTTTTCTTATGTCGAGACAGACTATCCGATCTCATAAAGATTTACTACCACCATGATGGTGCATCTTGTAAGATTTATTATTTAAGCAGGGATGCCTGTTCAATCCATCTTTTCTTGCAAACATTTTGTGGCATATCTCACACTCCATCTTAAACTATAATATTGCAGTCTATTAGGGAAAGTATGCGGTGAAATTTAAATAACTTACCTAAAATATGCCTGTCCAACCACGACGAATACTAAGTGATAATGAAACGCTAAACCAGTAGGAAATCAACGCCTAACTATAAACACTAAAACTATATACTGGAGGTAAAGATGTTGAAGTTCACGACCTAGCTGTTAGAAAGCTGTCGGTAAATGAACTAGCTTTTATATGATTTATCGATATTCAATTAAAGATGCGATATTTCATATGATGCGATCCAATTAAACTTTGTAAGTGTTTTTCTACATCTATCTTAATATATTAATAAATAATTGACTGGGTTTCATTAAATTTGATTTTATATTAACTTACACATTTAACACAGAACTGTCGTTGAATCCTGTTTGTGACGTTACATGATCGTATCAATAGACAGAGGAGGCCTGTATTACGTAATTTTATTAGATGCCGACTGTATAGGATCGTTATAGAAAATCCACATATCTTACTGAAAGATACTGATTTCTATCCGTCTACGACCTGACCGAGCCTGATATATTTGACTTTGTTGATTTACAATCGGTTATTGTTGGTATAAGTGTTCCAGTTAAATATAAACCTATGTGATACGTTTTAATAATTTACTAACTAATTGACTTACGTTCCATTTCCTTATAATATCGTATTACAGTATAATATCTAAACCTATTTGTTATGTCTAATGATGTATCGTACTGTGATTAGCGGTCGGTCAATCGTATGAACCTCGGATCATCTCCCGATTCCTCAGTTTGGTGTATTTTACGTTCAAACGTATAAACCGATTCTTCACGTTACTGATGAGCGATCGAAAGTATACAGTGTTCAGCAGGACCAACTTGTGCATGCGCAGTGACGTCATCACTTACTGTCTGACGTTAAACACCCTGATCAGTGTTAAGGAAGTTGTTGGGGAACTACCTTCCTTATACATAGCAACATTCATCCT
>JAYRCI010000355.1:0-10606 GCA_038088585.1 Chrysina gloriosa | reverse complement strand
GTTACGAGGAAAGGACAATACTCATCAGCTTTAACCCTGCAGTTCTACCCACCTAAAGCGTATGAATACATCCCAGAAACTTGGAAATATCTATCACATACCTCTACATTGCGAAGTTGGTACAGTCAAATTGATGGAAAACCTGGATTTACCAAGGAATCTTTTGACACTCTAAGAAAATGTGCGCAAAGTAAACCAGTTGTAAATATTGTGATAGATGTAATAACCATATGTGAGCAAATTATATTTAAAGACAATCACTTCTATGGTGCAAACAAAATAACAAGAACGCACTTACAGTACAATAACACCCCAATGAAGGTAGAGTTGGCTACCCAGATATTAAGCAATAGTGTTTACAATGCTCTTCGATTGTGTAAACAGTTAAAATTAAGAGATGAATTCATAGTCTCACCTCAGAACGAGGTATTATTCATTAAACTGAAAAAATAGAAGTTCCTTGGTAAATCCATCGTCAGATGTATGTAAAATATGTATGGTAGCAGAAACATGCATAAGAGAGGAATATGCATGGGCTTTTTATAAAGAGTAGTATGAAACAATATTTAATAACCATAATATTCAATAGAATTGGGAATGTATTTAATTCTGACGTTATGGGTACTCATATTAAAAATCAAGACATCCTTGAAAACCAAAGAACAAAATTATGTAAATTAATAATAGAATTTTATGTTGAAATTAGATTTCATCATGAGGCACGGTTGAAATCAAGTGAAAAAGATACTCTTATTAGACAGGAGAACACAAAATTGATCTTAAAAAATCAGTAATTTGCAACTCGGGTGATCGTTTGTTGATTTTCTTCAATTTTTTGTTTTAAAAAAATTAATCTATGTTGCGAATATCCACCAATACCATGTGTTTAAAGTTGTACCTACCTTTATTACCTTTATTTGTGTACGTATGTTTATATTATTTCGTGTATATATGTATATATTTTGTAATTATATGAACCTGATTAAGATATATTACGTTTTGATTTACACCTGTTCTTTTCCTTTCCTTCTACAACGGCACCATTTGTAAAGCACACGAGAGTAATATTTTATTAAATAAAGGCAAATTTAAGCGATTTTAACGAAAATTTTTACTCCTGGTATCAGGGTAGCAGAAGTAATAGGAGGTATATCTCGAGTATTAGGAGCACGATTTTTACCGACTACAGATTCCTGTAATTCATGCAGATATCTGTAAAGGTACAATTTGTAAAGCACACGAGAGTAATATTTTATTAAATAAAGGCAAATTTAAGCGATTTTAACGAAAATTTTTACTCCTGGTATCAGGGTAGCAGAAGTAATAGGAGGTATATCTCGAGTATTAGGAGCACGATTTTTACCGACTACAGATTCCTGTAATTCATGCAGATATCTGTAAAGGCACAATTTGTAAAGCACACGAGAGTAATATTTTATTAAATAAAGGCAAATTTAAGCGATTTTAACGAAAAATTTTACTCCTGGTATCAGGGTAGCAGAAGTAATAGGAGGTATATCTCGAGTATTAGGAGCACGATTTTTACCGACTACAGATTCCTGTAATTCATGCAGATATCTGTAAAGGCACAATTTGTAAAGCACACGAGAGTAATATTTTATTAAATAAAGGCAAATTTAAGCGATTTTAACGAAAATTTTTACTCCTGGTATCAGGGTAGCAGAAGTAATAGGAGGTATATCTCGAGTATTAGGAGCACGATTTTTACCGACTACAGATTCCTGTAATTCATACAGATATCTGTAAAGCACACGAGAGTAATATTTTATTAAATAAAGGCAAATTTAAGCGATTTTAACGAAAAATTTTACTCCTGGTATCAGGGTAGCAGAAGTAATAGGAGGTATATCTCGAGTATTAGGAGCACGATTTTTACCGACTACAGATTCCTGTAATTCATGCAGATATCTGTAAAGGCACAATTTGTAAAGCACACGAGAATAATATTTTATTAAATAAAGGCAAATTTAAGCGATTTTAACGAAAAATTTTACTCCTGGTATCAGGGTAGCAGAAGTAATAGGAGGTATATCTCGAGTATTAGGAGCACGATTTTTACCGACTACAGATTCCTGTAATTCATGCAGATATCTGTAAAGGCACAATTTGTAAAGCACACGAGAGTAATATTTTATTAAATAAAGGCAAATTTAAGCGATTTTAACGAAAAATTTTACTCCTGGTATCAGGGTAGCAGAAGTAATAGGAGGTATATCTCGAGTATTAGGAGCACGATTTTTACCGACTACAGATTCCTGTAATTCATGCAGATATCTGTAAAGGCACAATTTGTAAAGCACACGAGAGTAATATTTTATTAAATAAAGGCAAATTTAAGCGATTTTAACGAAAATTTTTACTCCTGGTATCAGGGTAGCAGAAGTAATAGGAGGTATATCTCGAGTATTAGGAGCACGATTTTTACCGACTACAGATTCCTGTAATTCATGCAGATATCTGTAAAGGCACAATTTGTAAAGCACACGAGAGTAATATTTTATTAAATAAAGGCAAATTTAAGCGATTTTAACGAAAAATTTTACTCCTGGTATCAGGGTAGCAGAAGTAATAGGAGGTATATCTCGAGTATTAGGAGCACGATTTTTACCGACTACAGATTCCTGTAATTCATACAGATATCTGTAAAGCACACGAGAGTAATATTTTATTAAATAAAGGCAAATTTAAGCGATTTTAACGAAAAATTTTACTCCTGGTATCAGGGTAGCAGAAGTAATAGGAGGTATATCTCGAGTATTAGGAGCACGATTTTTACCGACTACAGATTCCTGTAATCCATGCAGATATCTGTAAAGGCACAATTTGTAAAGCACACGAGAGTAATATTTTATTAAATAAAGGCAAATTTAAGCGATTTTAACGAAAATTTTTACTCCTGGTATCAGGGTAGCAGAAGTAATAGGAGGTATATCTCGAGTATTAGGAGCACGATTTTTAGCGACTACAGATTCCTGTAGTCCATGCAGATATCTGTAAAGGCACAATTTGTAAAGCACCCGAGAGTAATATTTTATTAAATAATGGCAAATTTAAGCGATTTTAACGAAAAATTTTACTCCTGGTATCAGGGTAGCAGAAGTAATAGGAGGTATATCTCGAGTATTAGGAGCACGATTTTTACCGACTACAGATTCCTGTAATTCATACAGATATCTGTAAAGCACACGAGAGTAATATTTTATTAAATAAAGGCAAATTTAAGCGATTTTAACGAAAAATTTTTACTCCTGGTATCAGAGTAGCAGAAGTAATAGGAGGTATATCTCGAGTATTAGGAGCACGATTTTTACCGACTACAGATTCCTGTAATCCATGCAGATATCTGTAAAGGCACAATTTGTAAAGCACACGAGAGTAATATTTTATTAAATAAAGGCAAATTTAAGCGATTTTAACGAAAAATGTTACTCCTGGTATCAGGGTAGCAGAAGTAATAGGAGGTATATCTCGAGTATTAGGAGCACGATTTTTACCGACTACAGATTCCTGTAATCCATGCAGATATCTGTAAAGGCACAATTTGTAAAGCACCCGAGAGTAATATTTTATTAAATAATGGCAAATTTAAGCGATTTTAACGAAAAATTTTACTCCTGGTATCAGGGTAGCAGAAGTAATAGGAGGTATATCTCGAGTATTAGGAGCACGATTTTTACCGACTACAGATTCCTGTAATTCATACAGATATCTGTAAAGGCACATCGAGAGTAATATTTTATTAAATAAAGGCAAATTTAAGGGATTTTAACGAAAATTTAACTCCTGGTATCAGGGTAGCAGAAGTAATAGGAGGTATATCTCGAGTATTAGGAGCACGATTTTTACCGACTACAGATTCCTGTAATTCATACAGATATCTGTAAAGCACACGAGAGTAATATTTTATTAAATAAAGGCAAATTTAAGCGATTTTAACGAAAATTTTTACTCCTGGTATCAGGGTAGCAGAAGTAATAGGAGGTATATCTCGAGTATTAGGAGCACGATTTTTACCGACTACAGATTCCTGTAATTCATGCAGATATCTGTAAAGGTACAATTTGTAAAGCACACGAGAGTAATATTTTATTAAATAAAGGCAAATTTAAGCGATTTTAACGAAAATTTTTACTCCTGGTATCAGGGTAGCAGAAGTAATAGGAGGTATATCTCGAGTATTAGGAGCACGATTTTTACCGACTACAGATTCCTGTAATTCATGCAGATATCTGTAAAGTCACAATTTGTATAGCACTCGAGAGTAATATTTTATTAAATAAAGGCAAATTTAAGCGATTTTAACGAAAAATTTTACTCCTGGTATCAGGGTAGCAGAAGTAATAGGAGGTATATCTCGAGTATTAGGAGCACGATTTTTACCGACTACAGATTCCTGTAATTCATGCAGATATCTGTAAAGGCACAATTTGTAAAGCACACGAGAGTAATATTTTACTAAATAAAGGCAAATTTAAGCGATTTTAACGAAAAATTTTACTCCTGGTATCAGGGTAGCAGAAGTAATAGGAGGTATATCTCGAGTATTAGGAGCACGATTTTTACCGACTACAGATTCCTGTAATTCATACAGATATCTGTAAAGCACACGAGAGTAATATTTTATTAAATAAAGGCAAATTTAAGCGATTTTAACGAAAAATTTTACTCCTGGTATCAGGGTAGCAGAAGTAATAGGAGGTATATCTCGAGTATTAGGAGCACGATTTTTACCGACTACAGATTCCTGTAATCCATGCAGATATCTGTAAAGGCACAATTTGTAAAGCACACGAGAGTAATATTTTATTAAATAAAGGCAAATTTAAGCGATTTTAACGAAAATGTTTACTCCTGGTATCAGGGTAGCAGAAGTAATAGGAGGTATATCTCGAGTATTAGGAGCACGATTTTTAGCGACTACAGATTCCTGTAATCCATGCAGATATCTGTAAAGGCACAATTTGTAAAGCACACGAGAGTAATATTTTATTAAATAATGGCAAATTTAAGCGATTTTAACGAAAAATTTTTACTCCTGGTATCAGGGTAGCAGAAGTAATAGGAGGTATATCTCGAGTATTAGGAGCACGATTTTTACCGACTACAGATTCCTGTAATTCATACAGATATCTGTAAAGCACACGAGAGTAATATTTTATTAAATAAAGGCAAATTTAAGCGATTTTAACGAAAAATTTTACTCCTGGTATCAGAGTAGCAGAAGTAATAGGAGGTATATCTCGAGTATTAGGAGCACGATTTTTACCGACTACAGATTCCTGTAATCCATGCAGATATCTGTAAAGGCACAATTTGTAAAGCACCCGAGAGTAATATTTTATTAAATAATGGCAAATTTAAGCGATTTTAACGAAAATTTTACTCCTGGTATCAGGGTAGCAGAAGTAATAGGAGGTATATCTCGAGTATTAGGAGCACGATTTTTACCGACTACAGATTCCTGTAATTCATGCAGATATCTGTAAAGCACACGAGAGTAATATTTTATTAAATAATGGCAAATTTAAGCGATTTTAACGAAAAATTTTACTCCTGGTATCAGGGTAGCAGAAGTAATAGGAGGTATATCTCGAGTATTAGGAGCACGATTTTTACCGACTACAGATTCCTGTAATTCATACAGATATCTGTAAAGCACACGAGAGTAATATTTTATTAAATAAAGGCAAATTTAAGCGATTTTAACGAAAATTTAACTCCTGGTATCAGGGTAGCAGAAGTAATAGGAGGTATATCTCGAGTATTAGGAGCACGATTTTTACCGACTACAGATTCCTGTAATTCATACAGATATCTGTAAAGCACACGAGAGTAATATTTTATTAAATAAAGGCAAATTTAAGCGATTTTAACGAAAAATGTTACTCCTGGTATCAGGGTAGCAGAAGTAATAGGAGGTATATCTCGAGTATTAGGAGCACGATTTTTACCGACTACAGATTCCTGTAATCCATGCAGATATCTGTAAAGGCACAATTTGTAAAGCACCCGAGAGTAATATTTTATTAAATAATGGCAAATTTAAGCGATTTTAACGAAAAATTTTACTCCTGGTATCAGGGTAGCAGAAGTAATAGGAGGTATATCTCGAGTATTAGGAGCACGATTTTTACCGACTACAGATTCCTGTAATTCATACAGATATCTGTAAAGCACACGAGAGTAATATTTTATTAAATAAAGGCAAATTTAAGGGATTTTAACGAAAATTTAACTCCTGGTATCAGGGTAGCAGAAGTAATAGGAGGTATATCTCGAGTATTAGGAGCACGATTTTTACCGACTACAGATTCCTGTAATTCATACAGATATCTGTAAAGGCACAATTTGTAAAGCACACGAGAGTAATATTTTATTAAATAAAGGCAAATTTAAGCGATTTTAACGAAAATTTTTACTCCTGGTATCAGGGTAGCAGAAGTAATAGGAGGTATATCTCGAGTATTAGGAGCACGATTTTTACCGACTACAGATTCCTGTAATTCATGCAGATATCTGTAAAGTCACAATTTGTAAAGCACACGAGAGTAATATTTTATTAAATAAAGGCAAATTTAAGCGATTTTAACGAAAATTTTTACTCCTGGTATCAGGGTAGCAGAAGTAATAGGAGGTATATCTCGAGTATTAGGAGCACGATTTTTACCGACTACAGATTCCTGTAATTCATGCAGATATCTGTAAAGGCACAATTTGGAAAGCACACGAGAGTAATATTTTATTAGATAAAGGCAATTTTAAGCGATTTCTACGAATATTTTTACTCCTGGTATCAGGGTAGCAGAAGTAATAAGAGGTATATATCGAGTATTGGGAGCACGAACTTGATGAATTAGAGGAATCTGTAGTTGGTAAATATCGTGCTCCTAATACTCGAGATATACCTCCTATTACTTCTGCTACCCTGATACCAGGAGTAAAATTTTTCGTTAAAATCGCTTAAATTTGCCTTTATTTAATAAAATATTACTCTCGTGTGCTTTACAGATATCTGTATGAATTACAGGAATCTGTAGTCGGTAAAAATCGTGCTCCTAATACTCGAGATATACCTCCTATTACTTCTGCTACCCTGATACCAGGAGTAAAAATTTTCGTTAAAATCGCTTAAATTTGCCTTTATTTAATAAAATATTACTCTCGTGTGCTTTACAAATTGTGCCTTTACAGATATCTGCATGAATTACAGGAATCTGTAGTCGGTAAAAATCGTGCTCCTCATACTCGAGATATACCTCCTATTACTTCTGCTACCCTGATACCAGGAGTAAAATTTTTCGTTAAAATCGCTTAAATTTGCCTTTATTTAATAAAATATTACTCTCGTGTGCTTTACAGATATCTGTATGAATTACAGGAATCTGTAGTCGGTAAAAATCGTGCTCCTAATACTCGAGATATACCTCCTATTACTTCTGCTACCCTGATACCAGGAGTAAAAATTTTCGTTAAAATCGCTTAAATTTGCCTTTATTTAATAAAATATTACTCTCGTGTGCTTTACAAATTGTGCCTTTACAGATATCTGCATGAATTACAGGAATCTGTAGTCGGTAAAAATCGTGCTCCTCATACTCGAGATATACCTCCTATTACTTCTGCTACCCTGATACCAGGAGTAAAATTTTTCGTTAAAATCGCTTAAATTTGCCTTTATTTAATAAAATATTATTCTCGTGTGCTTTACAAATTGTGCCTTTACAGATATCTGCATTAATTGCAGGAATCTGTAGTCGGTAAAAATCGTGCTCCTAATACTCGAGATATACCTCCTATTAGTTCTGCTACCCTGATACCAGGAGTAAAAATTTTCGTTAAAATCGCTTAAATTTGCTTTTACTTAATAAAATATTACTCTCGTGTGCTTTACAAATTGTGCCTTTACAGATATATGCATGAATTACAGGAATCTGTAGTCGGTAAAAATCGTGCTCCTAATACTCGAGATATACCTCCTATTACTTCTGCTACCCTGATACCAGGATTAAGAATTTTCCTCAAAATCGCTTAAATTTGACTTTATTTAATAAAATATTACTCTCGAGTGCTATACAAATTGTGACTTTACAGGTATCTGCATGGATTACAGGAATCTGTAGTCGGTAAAAATCGTGCTCCTAATACTCGAGATATACCTCCTATTACTTCTGCTACCCTGATACGAGGAGTAAAAATTTTCGTTAAAATCGCTTAAATTTGCCTTTATTTAATAAAATATTACGCTCGTGTGCTATACAAATTGTGCCTTTACAGATGTCTGCATGAATTACAGGAATCTGTAGTCGGTAAATATCGTGCTCCTAATACTCGAGATATACCTCCTATTACTTCTGCTACCCTGATACCAGGAGTAAGAATTTTCGTTAAAATCGGTTAATTTTGCCTTTATTTAATAAAATGTTATTCTCGTGTGCTTTACAAATTGTGCCTTTACAGATATCTGCATGAATTACAGGAATCTGTTATCGGTAAAAATCGTGCTCCTAATACTCGAGATATACCTCCTATTACTTCTGCTACCCTGATACCAGGAGTAAAAATTTTAGTTAAAATCGCTTAAATTTGCCTTTATTTAATAAAATATTACCCTCGTGTGCTTTACAAATTGTGCCTTTACAGATATCTGCATGAATTACAGGAATCTGTAGTCGGTAAAATCGTGCTCCTAATACTCGAGATATACCTCCTATTACTTCTGCTACTCTGATACCAGGAGTAAAAATTTTCGTTAAAATCGCTTAAATTTGCCTTTATTTAATAAAATGTTACTCTCGTGTGCTTTACAAATTGTGCCTTTACAGATGTCTGCATGAATTACAGGAATCTGTAGTCGGTAAAAATCGTGCTCCTAATACTCGAGATATACCTCCTATTACTTCTGCTACCCTGATACCAGGAGTAAAATTCTTTTGTTAAAATCGCTTAAATTTGCTTTTATTTAATAAAATATTACCCTCGTGTGCTTTGCAAATCGTGCCTTTACAGATATCTGCATGAATTACAGGAATCTGTGGTCGGTAAATATCGTGTTCCTAATACTCGAGATATACCTCCTATTACTTCTGCTACTCTGATACCAGGAGTAAAAATTTTCGTTAAAATCGCTTAAATTTGCCTTTATTTAATAAAATGTTACTCTCGTGTGCTTTACAAATTGTGCCTTTACAGATGTCTGCATGAATTACAGGAATCTGTAGTCGGTAAAAATCGTGCTCCTAATACTCGAGATATACCTCCTATTACTTCTGCTACCCTGATACCAGGAGTAAAAATTTTCGTTAAAATCGCTTAAATTTGCCTTTATTTAATAAAATATTACTCTCGTGTGCTTTACAGATATCTGTATGAATTACAGGAATCTGTAGTCGGTAAAAATCGTGCTCCTAATACTCGAGATATACCTCCTATTACTTCTGCTACCCTGATACCAGGAGTAAAAATTTTTGTTAAAATCGCTTAAATTTGCTTTTATTTAATAAAATATTACCCTCGTGTGCTTTGCAAATCGTGCCTTTACAGATATCTGCATGAATTACAGGAATCTGTGGTCGGTAAATATCGTGTTCCTAATACTCGAGATATACCTCCTATTACTTCTGCTACTCTGATACCAGGAGTAAAAATTTTCGTTAAAATCGCTTAAATTTGCCTTTATTTAATAAAATATTACTCTCGTGTGCTTTACAGATATCTGTATGAATTACAGGAATCTGTAGTCGGTAAGAGTCGTGCTCCTAATACTCGAGATATACCTCCTATTACTTCTGCTACCCTGATACCAGGAGTTAAATTTTCGTTAAAATCGCTTAAATTTACCTTTATTTAATAAAATATTACTCTCGTGTGCTTTACAGATATCTGTATGAATTACAGGAATCTGTAGTCGGTAAAAATCGTGCTCCTAATACTCGAGATATACCTCCTATTACTTCTGCTACCCTGATACCAGGAGTAAGAATTTTCGTCAAAATCGCTTAAATTTGACTTTATTTAATAAAATATTACTCTCGAGTGCTATACAAATTGTGACTTTACAGATATCTGCATGAATTACAGGAATCTGTAGTCGGTAAAAATCGTGCTCCTAATACTCGAGATATACTTCCTATTACTTCTGCTACCCTGATACCAGGAGTAAAAATTTTCGTTAAAATCGCTTAAATTTGCCTTTATTTAATAAAATATTACCCTCGTGTGCTTTACAAATTGTGCCTTTACAGATATCTGCATGAATTACAGGAATCTGTAGTCGACAAAAATCGTGCTCCTAATACTCGAGATATACCTCCTATTACTTCTGCTACTCTGATACCAGGGAGTAAAAATTTTCGTTAAAATCGCTTAAATTTGCCTTTTTATTTAATAAAATATTACCCTCGTGTGCTTTACAAATTGTGCCTTTACGGATATCTGCAATGAATTACAGGAATCTGTAGCCGGTAAAAAATCGTGCCCTAATACTCGAGATATACCTCCTATTATTTCTTAGCTACCCTGATACCAGGAGTAATCATTTTCTAAGTTAAAATCGCTTTAAATTTGCCTTTATTTAATAAAATATTAC
>JAYRCI010000354.1:0-10780 GCA_038088585.1 Chrysina gloriosa | reverse complement strand
CGAAATGAGACAGCCTGTATATAATTTCCTTATTTCTGTGTTCCTCTTTTTTGTCTATCCAGAGCTTCTTTAAGCCCATTGATGGTCTAGAAAGCTGAAAATTGGCATGCATATAATAAAACGCCTAGACCAAAACCTAACGTAGCCGGATTTTTGATTTTTGGCCTGTGGGCGGAGAATTAAGACGAAAAAGGGGCGTGGCAAAGTTCAATTTTTTAACATTTTAGATTATATTAAAGCCCCCTAAGGACATAGGAAGCTGAAAATTGCCTAGCATATAGTCCTAACAATTCTTATTTGTGTTCCTCTTTTCTGTCTATCCAGATCTTTTTGCAGCCCACTGATGGGCTAGAAAGCTGATAATTGGCATGCATATAGTCCTAACAATGGAGCATAGCCTGAAGTTGTTGGATCTAAGATTTTTGGAAAATTTTAGAAAACATTCTCGAAATCAAACCACTTTCAAAAACTAATGTGGAACCTGCGTGCATAGTACACTTCATGTATCATCATCAATAATTATTTTTTACCGTTTAAAGAACTTGATTTTGTAAATAATTTTTTGCTTTTTCTGCCAAGCAGATTTTCTTTTTCTTCCTGCCTGGGAAGCACAGGCTTAACAGCTAGTTGAGGTATAACGAACTACCATTTACCGTCAGGAACTGTAATTGCCTTCCGCCTGCTCGAGCTAGAATCGAAATTCCTAGTGCTTTTTCTGATATAACGGCTACATTCACGGCGGCGCGGCGATGTGATACAGGTCACTGTTGATTTTATTCTATTAACCGCTGGTTTTTAATTCTTCTTATCGCGAATCTCCTCTGTGAATGTAAATCTTTTATCGCATGTTTAC
Source organism: Chrysina gloriosa (assembly GCA_038088585.1). Classification (NCBI taxonomy): domain Eukaryota; kingdom Metazoa; phylum Arthropoda; class Insecta; order Coleoptera; family Scarabaeidae; genus Chrysina; species Chrysina gloriosa. Next base: position 9,927 of record JAYRCI010000354.1, on the reverse strand, counting down.
AATAATCACTTCTAAAAAGCAGATAGTACTAAAATTACCCACAATGTGTTATTTCCATTGATAGATGGGTTATTTCCATGATTTAAATCCGGCGACGTTAAACGATCCACAGTTGCTATTAATTTTCGAAACCGCCAACATGTTTCGAATGATCACCGTTTGTGTCGTTGTTTTCTTAGTGAGTAGTGCCTCAACCGAGCAGTATAAAACTTCGAAAAACTTAACGGTGATATACAACAAAACACTCCAAGATATAACGAAACATACGCCACTAATGAAAAACTACAGGACGCCCCAAAGGAAGTTGTTTACTTTGCATCCTTTAATTAGATTTCGTCCTATTCCTCTTTTACGAAGTGCCTCAGCCAAAGGATATAGAATTCCGAATGACTTAACGGCGAAATACAACAAAACACTTCAAAATACAACGAAACAGACGCCACTAATGGAACACTACAACACGTCCCAAAGTAAGATGATTAAGTTACATCCTGCAATTGGACCTCGTCCCACGTCTCCTTCACGAAACGCCTCGGCCAAAGGATATAGAATTTTGAACGACTTAACAGCGAAATACGACGAAATACTTCAAAATACAACGAAACAGACGCCACTAATGGAAAACTACAACACGTCCCAAAGTAAATTGATTAAGTTACATCCTGCAATTGGACCTCGTCCCACGTCTCCTACACGAAACGCCTCGGTCAAAGGATATAATATTTCGAACGACTTAACGGCGAAATACAACGAAACACTTCAAAATACGACGAAACAGACGCCACTAATGGAAAACTACAACACGTCCGAAAGTAAGTTGATTAAGTTACATCCTGCAATTGGACCTCGTCCCACGTCTCCTTCACGAAACGCCTCGGCCAAAGGATATAGAATTTCGAACGACTTAACGGTGAAATACAACGAAACACTCCCAAATACAACGAAACAGACGCCACTAATGGAAAACTACAACACGTCCCAAAGTAAATTGATTAAGTTACATCCTGCAATTGGACCTCGTCCCACGTCTCCTTCACGAAACGCCTCGGCCAAAGGATATAGAATTTCGAACGACTTAACGGTGAAATACAACGAAACACTCCCAAATACAACGAAACAGACGCCACTAATGGAAAACTACAACACGTCCCAAAGTAAATTGATTAAGTTACATCCTGCAATTGGACCTCATCCCACGTCTCCTACACGAAACGCCTCGGCCAAAGGATATAGAATTTTGAACGACTTAACAGCGAAATACAACGAAACACTTCCAAATACAACGAAACAGACGCGACTAATGGAAAACTACAACACGTCCCAAAGTAAGTTGATTAATTTACATCCTGCAATTGGACCTCGTCCTACATCTCCCTGCACGAAACAGCTCGGCCAAAGGATATAGAATTTCGAACGACTTAACGGCGAAATACAACGAAACACTTCAAAATACGACGAAACAGACGCCACTAATGGAAAACTACAACACGTCCGAAAGTAAGTTGATTAATTTACATCCTGCAATTGGACCTCGTCCCACGTCTCCTTCACGAAACGCCTCGGCCAAAGGATATAGAATTTCGAACGACTTAACGGTGAAATACAACGAAACACTCCCAAATACAACGAAACAGACGCCACTAATGGAAAACTACAACACGTCCCAAAGTAAATTGATTAAGTTACATCCTGCAATTGGACCTCGTCCCACGTCTCCTGCACGAAACGCCTCGGCCAAAGGATATAGAATTTCGAACGACTTAACGGCGAAATACAACGAAACACTTCAAAATACAACGAAACAGACGCCACTAATGGAAAACTACAACACGTCCCAAAGTAAGTTGATTAAGTTACATCCTGCAATTGGACCTCGTCCCACGTCTCCTGCACGAAACGCCTCGGCCAAAGGATATAGAATTTCGAACGACTTAACGGCGAAATACGACGAAACACTTCAAAATACAACGAAACAGACGCCACTAGTGGAAAATTACAACACATCCCAAAGTAAGATGATTAAGTTACATCCTGAAATTGGACCTCGTCCCACGTCTCCTGCACGAAACGCCTCGGTCAAAGGATATAAAATTTCGAACGACTTAACGGCGAAATACAACGAAACACTTCAAAATACGACGAAACAGACGCCACTAATGGAAAACTACAACACGTCCCAAAGTAAGTTGATTAAGTTACATCCTGCAATTGGACCTCGTCCCACATCTCCTTCACGAAACGCCTCAGCCAAAGAGTATCAAATTTCAAACAACTTAACGGCGATATATAACGAAACAATGCAAAGTATAGCGATACAAACGGCACTGAAAGACAGCCACAACATGCCCCGAATTGAGTTGACGAGTTCGCTTCTTACAATTACACCTGTTCCTGCTCCTCTTATACGAAGTTTGGAAATACATTTGAGCGGGATCACGAGTATACAAATCGGAATATTCGCCGATCTTGCATCGCTGGAAAATCTTGATTTGAGTATCAACGAAATAACGGTAATTAAACGCGGCGTTTTCGTAAATTTACCAATCCGTCGCCTCAACCTGAGTTTTAATCGCATATCGGAAATGGAGACCGACGCGTTCGAAAATATGACCAACCTGGAATATCTGGACTTATCTTACAATAAACTGATGGTTTTTCAAAACAATTGGTTTAGGAATACGGGCCGACTAAAGACGTTGCATGTAACGCACAACAAGATATCAACATTGCGGGAAAATGCATTCGAAGATATTTCCAATACGAACGCGTTTTCAGTGGTAGATTTCAGAAATAATTACATGAAAACCATTCATAAGAATGCTTTTGGGGGTGTTAAAATTTTTCTTTTATCTTTAGCCAACAACAACATCCGGGGCTTCTATTCCAAACTATCCGCATCAACGTCGGTGAGATATTGGGATCTGAGAAACAATAACTTCGCTTGTTTTAATGACGAATTTTTAAACCATTTGAATACTAAAGGCTTAACCATCACAGGGAATCCAATCAATTCCGCATGCTTAAAGAAGATTCGAAAATGGAGCAAGAAGAAGAATGTGAAGATACTTTTCGAAAATCAGAGAAATTCGACTCGAACGGTAACAACGTAGATATTGTTATATACATACATAGGTACTTATCCATAAAACTATCGGCTTGCTTTTTTATTGATTTTGCTTTGCTATGTCAATTAAATATACTAAACATATTTTGTGACTTATTTGCAATACCTATCTGGTTCTATCACCTTGTCTCTACCACTTTTTAGTTCAAATAAAGGCCATTTCATCGCCATTTCAAAGTGAGATAGTGAATATTTTCCTAGAGTGTGGATTAGATACGTGGACGATATTTTTGCTGTTTTCGACACCAGGAAATGTTCGGTTGATAACTTCTTAGGACAACTAAATTCAAAATTCGACAATCAAATTTACGGTAGAAGAAGAAGTGAATAACCGTCTCCCATTTTTAGATAGTTTAGTTATTAGAAACAATAGTAATAATAAATTAGAAGTGGACGTCTACAGGAAAAGTACAAACGTTAATAGGTTTATAATGGCGGATTCGAACCATTGCATGCAACATAAAATGTCGTTTATCAATTTCTTACTCAATAGGTTAGTTAAATTCCCGCTCACACAAAGTAAGTTTCGAAAAGAATTAGAATATATCAATAAGATAGCTATATACAACGGTTACTCCGTAAGAGATGTTAACCCTTAACGGTCACTCCTCCGAAAAACGACGTAATAGTCATCTGGGGTGTGGTCCACGCCACGCCTTTGCACTTCGGTCAGTTAATGTTATATTGACAAAAACAAAAGTTCTGTGATACGTTTTGAACTCCCAGTTACAAGAATTTGTAAATAGTTTTCGAAACCTGCAATTTTACATGTACAAAAAAATGATGAATTTTTTTGCAAAAAGTACGGTAGTAATTTAAATTTTCAACTAAAATGCAACGAAACATTGTTTCATGAACCTGAAATAGTATTCCTCCAAGTGGTTTTGATAAATTTTGCGACCTTTCCAAAAAGTGTATTTATTTTCATGATCTAAGGTGGGATTTTTACGAAAAAATTATACTTATATTTTTCTGATATAAAGTAAATTTAATGTTAAAAAATGAATATAAAAATATTTTTAAAACTATTATTATGAAGAAAAATGCTATTATAATGTACAAGACTATTATTCGATCCCAAAAGAGCATTCGACGCACATATAAGTGCGATGTATATCACACATCGACCTCTCGCAACTGGGACATTGCATGTGTGTCTTTTTGTCGCTTCTTTTGGAACAAATATCGCAGCGCTTTTGTTTCGGGAATCTCGGACGGTCTTCGGTTATCGATGGTACCTCTCCCAGATCAAGAATGTTCGCAATACCCGTTTTTATGTTTTCTTATCGTCAACAAAGTGTATCTTTCTTCCAAATGCGGCTGCATGAGATACAAATATAAGGATTGAAGCATGCCTCCATTGTGACTTTTTCGGTAATATTATTGATATTGTTTCGGCATTAGAAAAGAATCCTCGCGTTGACCGCTGCTTGTCCAACATACCGAAGAACATTCTCATGGGCCACCTATTGGTCCTCCGGCTCACCGTATACACCCTCTGTCCCAAAAGTAACCGCAATAGTTCGAAATAAAGCACGCTATGTATGTTATGTCCACAAAAATCATTGTATTTATTCGAAATATTCTCCATGTGCTACAATACATTGATTTGCACGGTCAACGAGTGCTTCAAACGACTTTTTCATGTCGATCTCTGGGATGGCCTTTAGGATGCCGGTCGTCGATCTTTGAATGGCGTCTACGGATGCATAACGAACTCCTTTCTGCTTCAAATGAAGACGAGGGAACAGGAAATAATCGCATGGGGACAGATCAGGCGAATACGGTGGGTGCTGTATCGAATATATTTCATTTTTCGCCAAAAAATCGGTGACAATCGTTGCTCGATGACACGGTGCGTTATCGTGCAGTAATCTCCAGCTGCCTGGCTCGCGATATTCGGGCCGAACACGACGAATGCGACCCAGCAAACGCCTCATAACATCGAGGTAATATGCACCATTAACCGTTGAGCCGTATGGAACGAACTCCTTATGGATAATTCCCTTCGAATCGTAGAATGAAATCAGCATTGACTTGATTTTCGACTTCTCCATTCGTGATTATTTCGGATTTCCTTCTTCTGGTGACCTCCACTCTGCGCTTTGACGTTTGCTTTCTGGTTCGTATTGAAAGCACCACGTCTCGTCACCAGTCACAATCGTTTTCAAGAAGTTTTCATCTGCACGGGCTCGTGCAATAATGTCTTTGGAGTGTTCCATTCGAAGCGTTTTTTGGTCGTCGGTCAATTTGTGCGGAACAAACTTCGAATTGACTTTCTTCAAACCAAGGGTTTCAGTCAAAATGCGCTGAATAGTTGTTTTAGGGATGCCAAGCTCCATTTCCATAAATCTCACTGACGATTTCTTCGAAATTTTCAGAAATTCGCGCACTTTTTCCACATTTGCCTCGACCAAAGTTGTCGAAGGACGACCGGCTCTTTCGTCATCGTTAACATCTTCTCTGCCTTTACGAAATCGTCGATGCCACTCGAACACTTGCCTCTTCGACAAACAATCGTCGCCATAAACAATTTGCAGCATTTCATACGTCTCGGTTGCAGTTTTTCCAAGTTTAAAACAAAACTTAATATTGACTCGTTGTTCGTGACTCATTTTCTGACCGTTTACGAAAAACACTCTCACAGGATGCGTGATGTATCAGCTGACTATGCACCAAATGTCATGAAAATTTGTCAGGTTGGTAAGGAAGAGTCCCACTACAATAATCAATCAACTATCAAGAGATGACGCCACTGGTTTCTGATTTATAGACGCATTGCGGTTACTTTTGGGACAGAGGGTGTATGCATGTCATAACTTGTTCCCTCTTTTGGTTTATTATAATGATCAATAACTTCCGGTTTTCCATCAATCGTCCGGGTACAACTGTTCAAATAGGATGTCACTAAAAGAACGCCATCTCTCTCTAGAATGCTGTGCTGTGAAATTGATGAGAATAAAGACAACTCTCATAAATGTGTATAGAGCTCCAGCAGGTGATATTGAGGAGTTTTTCATGATATTGGATGGCATATTGCAGGAAATACATCATGAATCTAATACACTATTCTTGACTGGTGATTTCAACATTGATTTGCAGAAAAATGACAAAAACGCGAAGACATTTATAGATCTTTTAAAAACATATAACCTTAATCAAACAATAACGGAACCAACAAGGGTGACTAAATCTACTAAAACTACTGTAGATATGTTTCTCAATAAAAATGAATATAAAAGTGAAGTTCTTGTCTCGGCATTGTCTGATCATCGAGCGCAGGCAGTAACTTTTCGAATAAATAATAGTGTAATTCATGAACCGGTAAAACTAGAAAGAAGAAGATTCACAGACCAACGACTAACTTTAATAAATGAGGCATTAAGTAAAATAGATTGGATTTCCGTAACTAGCATACATGAAATAAATGCATGCTATGACAAATTTATGGAAGTTCTTATGGAAATTGTGAATACATACACAGAAAAAAGATAATTACAATTAGGGAAAACATTTGTAAAAGTTGGATAACCGAAGAAATAAAAACTATGTCTGCCGTAAAACGCCAGCTATACGATGGTTTAATGAGCGACAAAGTGACACGTGAAACTTACAAATTATTTTGCGACAGGCTGAAACAAGAAAATGAAAATTCAAGTAATAAATCAAAAGAAACTTGGGATATTGTAAAACAATTGCAAGGTGGCAAAACTAAGGACCGCTTCAATCTGGACAAATTCAGTGACAAATACGATAATAAGTATGATTTATTGAATGATATAAATGATTTTTATTAATGCCTGTGATAACATAAAAAATGACGATATATTACCCACTGAAAATGTGCAGTACATCTCAAAAACATGCCCTCTATACTTGGTGGATGACTTAGAAGTTAGAAGTACTATAGCCAACCTTGAGAACACTAATGCAGTGGGAAATGATGAAATACCCGTATCTTTACTCAAGGAATGCTCTAGGAATATAATGACATCTTTGACTCATATTATAAATACATCTTTTACAACTGGCAAATTTACAGACAGGCTGAAGTACACTGTTGTGAAACCTGTCTATAAAAAAGGGGAAACATCGGAATTCGCCAACCATAGACCAATAGCGTTGACATCTAATATATCAAAAATTTTGTAGAAAATTGTATGTAATAGGATAATGAAATTCATAAACCAAAACAATATTTTAAATAACTGCCAAAATGGTTATATAAGAGGAAGATCAACGATGCGAGCGGTATTCCAATTACTAGAAGATATAGTTACGGGCCTAAATAACAGAGAAATGACAGCCAGTATTATGATGGACTTGAGTAGAGCCTTTGATAGCGTACATCATAGAGTCTTGCTGGCAAAAATGGGCAAAATGGGATTTCGTGGTGTAATTTTGAATTTTGTGGAGTCCTTTCTGAGTGATAGAAAACAGTGCATTCTTGCCAATGACGTTGATGGAACAACAATCAGATCTGATTGGAAGAACGCCTTGTATGGGGTACCACAGGGATCCGTTTTGGGTCCACTTCTGTTTTTGCTCTATGTAAATGACTTACCTGGGGTAATTGATGAGTTAATGGTTCTGTTTGCGGATGATTCCTCAATAGTAGTGCGTGCGAAGAGAAGTGACAATATAAGGTATGCATTCGAAACAAGTTTGGGAAAACTGAATGAGTGGTTCATACTACATAATTTAAAATTAAATATTAACAAAACACAGTTAATGATGTTTAATGAACTAAATTTATTTATCCAACATGATGGTGAGGTGCTTTCCTGTGTTGAGAAAACTACATTTCTAGGGCTAAGGATGGATGCGCGGTTGTCCTGGGTGTATCATATAGACTATTTATCTGCAAAACTAAGCAGTTGCTGCTATGCCTTAAGAGTAATAGCAGCGAGGGTTGGTGTGAATGCTGCAATTGGTGCATATTATGGGGACGTGCATTCTAGGCTTCAGTATGGTGTGATATTTTGGGGTAATGCAGTGAATGTACAAAGTGTTTTTATAGCTCAGAAAGCATGTTTAAGAGCAATTTTTAAACTGAAACCACGGGATACTTGTAAAAATGTGTTTAAAAATCTTAGTATACTGACATTGCCATCAATTTACATACTGGAGTGTGCAATGTTTGTAAAAATCAATTACGTTGAATTATTTGAAAAATATTAAATGCTACATAACTACAATACAAGAGGTACTGCACATTCATATCTTAAACCGCCCAAAACAAACTTGACTAAAATACAAAGAAGTACCTTGTATAACTGTTTAAAAATATATAACAACTTACCATATAATTTAAAGATACTACCCACACGCAGTTTTAAAAATGTGCTTAAGACACTCTTAAAAGAGAAAGTATTCTATACAGTAAATGATTTCTTTGTAGAAAGACTAGAAGTATAGAATCCTCTAAATTCACAACACAGGAATATTTTATAATATGTAAAATGTGTTGAATTGTCAATTGTCCTATTTATTTTATGTATGTACATTTCTTTTTGTATGTATTTTATATTATCTTTGACGTCTTTTACGCTAGTTGCAATATGTAAGGAATAAATATTATTATTATTATTATTATTACCAATATTCTAGAAAAACAAAACATGAAGGTGTGCTCGACATCTAAAAACACCTTAAAGAATCTTTTAGGTAATCCGAAAGACAAAACAGTTCCGGAACAACGGCCGGCTATCTATAAAATTAATTGTAGTGAATGCGATATGACTATGCAATAACTACACGATTCAAAGAACATTTGGCGCAATATCGCTATGGCAGAATAGACTCGTCAAGTATCGCGAAAGATATGCATGACACGGGGCACGACATAAAAATGGAAAATTGATAAGACAGGTCGATTCACCGCGAGAACTCGATGCATTTGAAGCCATACACATACACAAAAATATAAATCTTCTAAATCGGAACGCGATTCAATCTAGTTTATTCCGATTATTATGATCAAATGAAAGAATTTTAACTATAATTTAATTTCTTCGGGCAGCAACCAATTCACACAATGTATTTGTAAATCTTTAACGTTCAAACTTCGGGTAGCAGGTACTCTCCCTTGGCCGTCCACTTGACTCAACTGGGATTTGCGGGGGTGAAAGGCGTTCGTAGCCGTCACTGAGAGCGAAAATATTTGTGCATGCAAACACATGGTCACAGTAAAAACTGGGGTAAAAATGCATGCTGTAGAATGTTTTATGTTAGAAATTTGTCACTTCGGTTTATACGGTTGTTGAAGATGCTTACCTCGAGCTAGCGAAACACGTGTCACCGATTTTATTATAAACAATTGTGTGGTGAGGAGTTTACCGATGTGATATTTGTGTCAGTAAATTACACCACAGTCCCTGCAATCACCTTTATTTATAAAAAAATGTGTTGAAAATAGGGTTAATTCGGTGAAAAAAGATTTTTTGAGATACGGCTAGTATTAGTTTATCCACTCAATGTACCTACATATAATAGTACAACATTTAAACAATATTCTGCCAATGCGAATGACTGCCAATTTTCGGAGGTGCCTCGAAAAAAGGTGTTTTGCGGTGTCCAACATAACTCGTGACTCAATCATGTTAAACAAAAAATCAAAATGCATTAATTGAAGGAGATGATTTTCAAGGTATTAACGAGGGTGTTTTTTCTTTTTTTTTTTTTGATTTTTCGATTTTTGGTAGCACTTTGAAGCTGAAAAACGATTCTCGCTAAAAAAATCGGCCTATTTGTTATTGTAAAATTATTGAAAAACAAAAAAAGCTCTCGTCAATACCTGGTAA
>JAYRCI010000353.1:0-10825 GCA_038088585.1 Chrysina gloriosa | reverse complement strand
AATAAATTATAAATTCTCTGACAATGTAAAACAACCTCAGAAGATGTCTTAAGATTTAAGGTCACGGGCGGATAAACCTAGATATATTCGCTATTGCTGATGTATGCACCTACAATAAGCCTGCTATTATACAAACATATATGCTAATATAGAAACAAAGGGTTCTCGACAGGTGATAGATTCATGTATATGAATAATGTTATTCTCATGTATGTTAATTTAGTGTAGTTCCTCGTAAGGGGGTCTTCCACAGAGTGGGACTTACAGACATATAATACAAACCTTAAACAGAATGCTGATTCCAAGATTCATAAATGGTTTGGTAAAATCGATTACGCTTTCTCGAGCGTAATTTATGGTCATTGATCCAACTGCCAAATCTGCTTTCTGAAAAAACAAAAAGGAAATAACTGATAAAAATTGTCGTAGGAAATCGAAAATGACATCAACTGAATTTCTATCGTATTTTGATACATGTTAAAATTTTCAGCAAAGAAATCGAACGTATTTGTTTCGAACGGAATACAAATGAGCTTTTCGGCCGTGCTTTTTTTTACTGCTGACGGAGAAGAAAAACGATTTTCTAATAAAATCTAATGAAGCTGAGAATGTTTGTTTGAACGATGAAAACGGAAATAAAGGAATAATAAGGCTTCTAAATTGAACTTCTTTAGTATACTTAAATCTACATTTGATAAAAAATTCATTTTGGGCAAAATTTATACAACAAAAGAAAAAAGAAAGGGTTATAAAGTAGTTTCTAGTTTAATAATTATTACTACTAAAAACGGGTTACAGAAAGATAAGATATTTATTACGTAAATATTTAAGAATAGTTTTAAGAACGTAGATCAACATCGGTAGTTGAACAGTACGGTGAAGTATGTACATATGTATGTATCAGATATTTCTTTAAAGGTATAGAACTATAAACTGAAATACAACGCATAAAGGTCGCGGAATTCGCTTTACTGGAAAGATAATTCTATGCTATTAGTGCCTAAGTAGAATGAGCATATAGGCTCAAATAAAACGCAAGCTGAAAGTCCAATTTTTGGAGCAATACTTTATCTGCAATAACGCGGCGAATGTTGGCTTACAAATCGTCCACCGTCTCGGCGTAGACTAGCGACTTCACAAATCTCCACACACAATAATCCAAAAGTGTACTTAGTGTACTCTATATTCATGTATAATTGGTCTTAAAGCGGATAGAAAATTATTCCTAAACTTATTCTGATTTGCATATGATGTAATCGCTCACCACACACTCGACTTTGAAATTTAAAAAACAAAACAAAAGCATTAAGTGGTGAAGGAATTTGACAGGTAAACTTATTGACGAACTAAGTATATATCACGGATTACCAATCAGAAGATACCTAGACTCCATTCAAAAGTTGCGAAATCATATCAGGGCAACATTCTATCACAAGATTTCAACGAACGAGGAGCCACGACATGACCGTTGTCCGGCAGGACCATATTTGTTGGTGCACATGGTAGCAAGTTACAGCTTCGAATACTTTAGCTTCGTACGAGTACAAGCCACCTCTTTCAGAAGACGTCTTTTGAGCCAGTTAACCAATTTACGAAGAATTAAGCGATTATTTACTCAATCGCTGCTTAGGACCATCTACGTAGAACAACAACGAAAACTTCCAAGCAGTTTGGACAAATTCTCCGAAATCTACATCCAGAAAGGCCTAGATATTGCAACCGATGATGGCATGACCAATGTTATGAGAATCATGCAGGTCCTAGGAATAACTGTAGACCCTGTGAATGCTATAACTTTTGCATTGTGCAACTGGCAGAGTCTGCACTCTGCCAGTTGCATACGGCTTTCATCAGCTGATTCTGCTATCAGTATAGGGGCCAAAAGATGCTCGGCAGTCCTTAAAGTCGGCAAGAAAGGGAGAAGAGGACGACAGTGTCGACGTGGAAGTACAGCTTTTTGGTGCAGGGATTGCAGACTAAAGGTATGTTGAGAAAAAATCGATTTATGTAAGAAGACATCACTTGAAACTTTGAACGCATTTTTTTCGAAACAGCATTTTTTAAATGCTCTAATTTAATTAATTAATGGTTCTAATTAAGCACAATTTTCCCACGGCGGGCTAGCCGAGTGCGCGATTGTAGCTACTACAGGAGTTTGTGGCAAAACAAGTTGTCTACTTCTGTAGAATCAAATAGCTGCAAAAATGCGCAAATAGTACATTATGGCCGAATTTCGTAATTGAACTCTCATATGTACGAACATCTAACACCCGGGCTTATATAGAACTTCTATAGAAACTAAAACTACTTCACACAGTAGCACTGATGAGCGGTATGATCGCGAAACGCGCGTCTGTGAATAGTGAAAGTAGTTTTCTAGTTAAGCAGCATTTTTAAATTGGTTTGCAGCATAATTCAAACAAATTTCATTCATATTACTTGAAATTTTGCCAAAATGCAGCAAATTGAATTCCCGACAGAAATACGTACCCATATTTTTATTACTAACTTACGCCAATTTTTGGCCAAAATCTTTTTTCAAAAAGCTTGCCATTTTAAAACGAAAAAGGATTCCTTGCGTATTTCTATAGCTACTTTAATATATTTTAAGGCGGTCTTTGTTTTCCTGTTCTAGGACAGCATTTACAGGATGGTGTACGCCACCATTTTGATTTCAAAATTTATTTAAAACATGCACTCTTAAATATATGTACAATAAAGCCCAGAAACAATTTTTACACGAAGTGTATTCAAGTTATAACAACTCCTTTTTTTCAGGACTGGAACAGTGGACATATGCGGTTTGTTTCAAAATACGCGTGCACCCATTTTGAATGCGTCAAAGAGATGGCAGCACTGAACGGATCACGGAACTCTAGCGACAGTGGCGAGAGTGAGGACTATTCTTGATACTTAAAATGGCGACGCTTGAATGAGACATGTGGTGATGGTGTCATGGATGTGCTTAAAGCGCGCTCGTGAGCGCGACAGCAAGAAGGTAGAACGTCGTGTGACAACAAGCCAAGATAATCTCGTCCTCGCACCACCCGATCTAACGACATAATCGAGCGAGTGGAGAAAGTTGTTTTGGAGGATTGTCGAATGAGTACGGACCACATCGTCTCCAAAGTTGGCAGTTCCGTGGCATCTACGCACACAATCCTGCATGAAGACCTGAAAATGAGAAGAGGGTCCTCCAGGTGAGTGTCACGAGTGCTAATTGTGGCAATGGATGAGACCTGTCGTTCTTCAATCCTGATACGAAGCGCGACTCAGCTCAATGGACGCACACAGACCCACCGTCACCAAAAAAAAAAATCGGGTAAGCGCCAGTTCTGAAAAATGATGGTGGCCATGCTCTGCCATGCATTGTGTGAAAAACGGCGTGACAACTTACTTGAACTGGCTCTTTGCGACTTTTGGTTGTTTTCAACGATGAAAGATACTTCGTGGTCGCACATTCACCAGCCGTCCAGTGGGTGGAAGCAGACTCCTAAAGAAGCGTTCGCAGCGGTCATCAAATCATGGGGTCGATATTGTGAAAAATTTTACGGCTGCTGGGAGATTACGTGGAGAAGTGATACAAGTTTCACAGTTTTCGTGTGATTATTTTGGGAGAAAAAAAATCGGAGATGTTATAACTAGATTGCACCTCGTACTAAGCTGTTTCTTTTCTGTAAAAGACATTCCCGAAGTCACCCTTCAAAAATTGCCTCTAGACTGTCGTAACCCCTTAAATCCAAGGACTAGGATTTCCGGATTATTATAATAGTTATATTGTCTCTATTTTATTTTTAAAAGCAATCTTTGGATTTATGTTCTTGTTTGAAATTTGGTCAAGGCTTTATAATTTGGTATAATTTTGATAAAATGCTATTTATGAATCGATTTGATTTTTCTGTTTTGCTATACTTGATAGTAAGTAGTTTACAATGGAAGCTTTTAAATCACCTACTTTCTTATCTAATTCTCTATGTAAGATTTACTATACAGTATGTCCCCGGATTGAGTTTACAATACGTATGATTGACCAAAAATTTTCGAATTGGAATTTCATATTTTGGGATTCCGCCCTGCTTGGTGTGAAACTTATTTTTAGTTTACTTTCGATTTTTAAAAGTCAAGTAGGGCTTTACAGTCGAGCCAACATTATTCTAGTTCTAGGTAAACTACCTTTTCCGTTCACAGTGCGCCAAAGTGCTACTAAGAAAAGTTGTTCACAATGAAAAGCTATAGCGTTGTGCAAATTTTCAGAATAATCGGTCTACTTTGATAAAATCCAGTATTGGTCAGTTTCCTTTTGTGTCAACTTCATTGTCAACTTCGTTTTGTGTCAGCTTCACTTTAAAGAAACAAATCTGCAATTGAAACTACATTCATACCTTGAGATGGGTTAATGATCACAAAAACAAAAAATATGTAGAAGAAATTTTCAATTAAATTATTAAACCAAAAAACAAGTATTATGTTATTCTATTAACCCTCCACCTTCGTCGCTGCATAATTCAATCCTCTGTGGCAGTTCCTTAAACCTATTCCGGATTTCCTGAATTGGTAAGGCGGATATAGCATTTTTATGCGATTTTTTAATATCTCGGCATCATTGGGTAAATTTTCTGCATACACTACTTGTTTTAAACGTCCCCACAAATAAAAATCTGGGCTCCTTGGGGGCCATAAAACTGGACCATTCCTACCCATCCAACGGTGACCAAATTCACGGTTTACCATAATTAAGAGGCAACTCAGCTAGAGCCTCATCGAAGAAATTGTCTAGCATATTTAAGTATGTATGCTGGTTAACATTGTTATCAAAGAAATATGGCCCTATTATTCCATAATATGAAATAGAACACCATACATTGACTTTAACAAAAAATTGCCGATGATTTTTAATTTACAAAAAAGGATTCGTGTCACTCCAATATCGAACATGTTGCGAGGAAACAGTTCCATTGGTAGAAAATGTAGCCTCGTAGGAGAACAAAATGTTTTGATAAAAATAACGATTACTTGCTATTTTGCTTTCTATCCATAAACAGAAATCTAGACGTTTGCTTCGTCTCCTGGCTCCAAAGTGTGATTAAACATGGGTTTGTAGGGATAAATCTTCCGGTCTTTCAAAACTCGTTGTATTTACTAATGCCTAAGCGAAGCGACCGCTTGCCCAAAGACAATTTTGGATCATTTTTGCGCCAATTCTTAAAAATTTCTTAATAAGCTTCTATGCACCCATACATAAATATCTGGAAATTTTTCAATAAATTTTTCAATCACGTAACGGTAACTTTTTCCACGTCCATAACACTGTACTAAATATATTTTCTGTTCTAACGTTAGTATTTTATTGCAAAAATATCGTCATTACTTCGCAATGAAAATCAGTTTTGTGATATTACTGTAACGATATGAAAGATAACGATACATGTCATACTACAATAAACGCTTGACATGTAATCGATGCGTTTTGTTTTTATAATTAATATGCTACCTCATGCTATTATTGCTGTTTCAATTGCAATACTGACCAATACTGGATTTTATCAAAGTAGGCCGATCATTCTCAAAATTTGCATAACGCCATAACTTTTCATTCTGAACAACTTTCTTAGTAGCACTTTGGCGCACTCTGAACGGAGAAGGTAGTTCACTTAGAACTAAGATAATGTTTGCTCGACTGTAAAGGCCTACTTGACCTTAAAAAATCGAAAGTAAACTAAAAATAAGTTTCACACCAAGCAGGGCGGAATCCCAAAATATGAAATTCCAATTCGAAAATGTTTGGTCAATCATACCTATTGTAAACTCAATCCGGGTACATACTGTATGTAAACTTTAATCTTAGTTTTGTTTGTAGTGGTCATCTAAGGAACCCTTTGTGTTTGATTTCATACAATTTAACATTGCGTAAATTGTCGTTTAAAAAATAACCATATTTATGTTTCGTAGTGGTTTTGGTTATGAATGCATTGTTGCATTTTCTTTTTATTCTTGTGAATATGCTGTTAGGTTTTATTTCATATTTCGAACACATTGTAGAAATTACGAATAGATTTAAGAATTTCTGTGTAAATCTGTTTAACTAACAATAAGTTGTAAAACAAGGGCTTTGGCTTGCATTCACACTTCATGAAACATTTGGTCAAAATATTTCCTCCGTCTATTGCGCGTCCCGATTTATTAAGGTACGAGCCGAATCATAAATGCCGGACTTAAGACACACGAAAAGGGAATTCATCCCTCTGTTTGTAAATGTAAAATTCTAAGAACGGTAAAATAGTGGAAGTTTAAGGACTCCAACAATGATTCGTTGAAAGTGAAATTCTAACGCCCCTATTTTGAGTAGTGTTGACCAATAACCGCTTAACAAATAAGTTACCAGAAAAGTAAAATAACAATTACAATTCAGTCATTCAAAGGCATTGAATCAAAACAGTCAAGCAATAACAGTCAAGCAATAACAGTCAAGCAATAACATTCAATCAGTAACATTCAATCAATAACAGTTAAACAAATCAATAAGTGTGCGGTAGCATTTATATATCAGTTAACCAAGGGGCTGTAATTATAAATCACGTTCACAAGTTGTACTCGTTTGTAACATAGTGTATATAGTCAATAAAGAATAAGTGTGCCGCGAACCTATTGTTTTAATTGTACACATCCAGTGTACTGGTCCTTCGAACTCAAAGAAAACAAGACGTGCCACCAATAAATCATTTTGGAACCGTCTAGGAGCACAAGCCGCACCATATACTTTCCTTAATGCTATGTACATACTGAATTTTTTTGGTGATCATTGATAGAACTATGTCGTAGTTTTACTAACAATACTGCTTAAACATGAGGCACATATGTCGCTAAGGACGATGCCAGGAGAAGTATACATTATAGAATAACCTACTCTTAGGCAATTTTATAATTTACCACTTCGTACAGACCTAGACGCTATAGCTTCCATAAGTTCTGGGTCTTACATATGCACTACATATTACATTATATATATACATTATACGCATGTATATACCATATTTTTCATTTAAATTTTGGGCTATGGATATCGTGCTCTACGTCGTTTTTGGGTTTTGTTTTATATCTATTTATTACAACTGTTTGCACAAAAATTGCCCTCGGCAATATGAAAATGTAAGCACTTCCTCAATTAAAATATCTAGGATCACAAATGAACATATTTGTTGTTGTTCCCACATAGATGAACAACTTTTTTATTATTTTGACCATTATTATTAAATTAAATAGGGAATGTAATATTGTCATACTCCTAATTCATTTTATATTTTTCATTTCAACTAATAGTGGGAGATAAAATAAATAAAAGGATCAGTATAATATTATCGGACACTATCACATTGGTCACAACTCCTCAGGTCACAATTATTGAATTAATGCGATGATGGGTGTTTATCCATCATCTAGCATCGATATTGTTTACTTTTCAACCTGCTTTCATTTTCAAGAAGCATGGTTCTTTTGAACATTTATATATTTTTGGTAGTCATATGTGTATCTTCAAAGATATTTGTGAAAAACATTAATCTTTAATAAAATACTTTTGAGGGAATAAATAGCTCTGTATAAATTCCAAGATATACGTATACCTGACATTGTTTTCTCAACTAACAAAATACGTATAACTAATAGTTTGTGTGAAAAGCAATCAAATTATTTAGTTAAGGATTCTCTCTATGAATATAGACCGTTTGTTAACAAGAAGTAAGTTTCGTTTTAAAATACTTGGGTTATTAAGGTAGCATGCTAAAAAGCTAAAAATACGAATTACACGGATAATAACTCTTACATGAGTCTGTATTTTTATCTCAATTGCGATGTACTACATTGGTATTCTAGTTACTATCAGAGGTAGAAGGAAGCTTAAATTAGAGAAGCTTTCAATAATGTTATTCTGATTACAGATGTCTTTTCCATTTTATTTTTATGTTGTTTAATTCTTTTGTTTTTAGGTAAAAGCATGTTCTAGTTCTAAGTTTATCATTTTTTTAATTTGTAGGTACATTATTAAGACACTTTAACATTGGTGTAGCTAGTAGTGGTAATAGTGCATATTGGAAAAGGATTGATATTTAGTACATGAAATAAAATAATAATAAAAATGTGTTGGTATTCCATTAGTTGCATTCGATTTGTTTATGATTTACGTCCTTTTGAATAACACAAATAAAAATTTAGTATATACTTTTAGGAAAAGTAAAAGTATACAAAGTCCTTCAAGTATGTTGTTAGTTAGTAGTTAAATTTTAAGATTTAAAGATATTCAGAAATTTCCGCGTAGTGAACACTGTGAATACTGTCATAATTAGTTCTTATTACAGACATATGCCGAGTACGGAAGTTTGAAAGTGGTTACGACATATTGAGATAACTAGATATAACTTTCTCTTAAGATAGAAAGGTTCGCATGGTGCATGCATTACCTTATATTATATAAAGTAGGTATTCAGAAATAATAGGAAACTGTTAATACTTGCCTTAAAGCAAGTAATCCATGGATTATGTGCTTTGTATTATTTTACTCTACAAATAGAAATACATTATGAAGGCTCTGTTTTCAGTTTGTACTAATGGTAATTTTTTTATAAAAATTTAGATATGTAGGTGTAGAGACATATTCCGTACTATAAACTAAGTTGAAATTAATTGAAACGATTTCCTCAGGGTTTGAGTGTGCATTAATTGAGAACAACCTATTGGTTACTTTTTTCATCTTAAGACACGAAAAATCACATCTCCATCACATATTGTTGGGGCCAAAATTTAGATATTGGTTAAATGCGGTATACCAGATATATCTCACAGACGCTATGGCGCATTTATTTCTACATGAAAAATACGTATTAAAAGTAACCCACCTTATTTATTTTGCCTGTAAAAGTAATTATGCACACCAATAAAAATAATTTTAGGCAAATAGAAATTTCGGAATCGTCAGTCTCTACCGCGTAGCGGTACGGGAAATCATGTTGGATTGGACGTTATTTATTGATTTACATGCACATATCAAGATGACATTTTGACATTTGTTTATCATCACGTAACAAATCTAAATTTCTAGTGTTCTTCTCAATTTAAATTATCATCATGTCTAAATGCTCATGTTATTCTGACGAGGACCCAGCTCAAAGTTTCTGGAAGAAGTTAGCAAAGAAATATGAAAAGCGCATACAAGGTCTCGCGCAAAAGAGGACTGAAGTACGTCATCGATTGGAAGTTTTACAAATGCAAATGCCAGCTTATTTGTGCTGCAGATTAAGGAAAAGTCCAGAATATGCAGAGAAATACATAGCAGACTTCATGAATTTATTTACTTCGCCGGAGAAAGAATCATCCACTAATCATGTATGCACTTGTGATCCATGTCCCATCAAAGTTCCCAACAATTTTCCAAACAATCTTTACGACTTCAAATATCCTCAACCAATATCGAGGTTCAAGAGAACAAAACGAAATAAAATGGAACTAGATACCAGTACAAAGAAGAATATAATATGCAACTGCGATAATTGTGAGAAAATGGTTATAAAACGGCTACGGGATGAAGGATTTTGTTGGATCAAGATATGATTCCTGAAAAGCTTTATTCAGAGAAAGAATCTGAAGATAAAAATAAGATACTTAATAAGCCTGGTGAATGTACGTGCTGCATGCAAATGTCAAAGGGATTTAGAGATGCGACTGTGTGTCAGTGTGATTTATGTGCTGAAGAAGTTTTGAGACGTATTAATTGCTCTGATCTTTCTCTTCAACCGTTAGAATGCGGCTGTGATCCAACAAGGAGACCAATACCATTGGATATAGAGATCCCTATTTGTCAATGTGAATCTTGTAAACTTGAATTGAAAAAGCGTTTAGGTCATGAACCAGCAGAGCGAATTAAAACCGAATGCATATGCTACAAAAACTTGGGAGCTAAACCAGATTTAATTTGTGATTGTGATACGTGTACAGAAAAATTGAAATTTGATATATTACAAGATTCATGTGAATGTAAGATAGGAGATACAACTATTTTACCAATATGTACTTGTACGGAATGTAAGAAGAAATCTGAAAAAGGGTTTGACCTCGCAAAGAAGTGTATTTGTAATTGTGATGAATGCAATAAAGCACGAGAAATTATATCACAAACTGCGCTACCGGCAGAGGCTGAGAATGCAATAGATGTTAAATGTATATGCAGTTGTGAAATATGCAATAAATCGCAACAAAAGCAAGCAGGAGAAGACTTTATGTTTTTGTGATAGGACCGCTCAAACATGTATAGATAATAAAAAAGCAAGCCAGCAAGAAGTTCAAAGCACAGTTAGTTGTACATGTACCGATAAAATGCTTAAACGAGGTGTTTTTACGGTGGACAGTACAAAATCGAAATTACATGGTGAGGGTGAATCTGTTATTGGACGTGGAATTCGGGACAGTTGTACGTGCTTATGCTGCACTCGATATTAGCGCAGTTCTAACTAGTAAGAGCGTGTTGAAGCAGAGATGATATCTGCTCATGCGAATTTGGGTGTTGGTGGCGAAACTTCTTAAAAGTCATAGTTGTGTGTGTTCTACTGCCGGTGAAAAGGTTGTCCCTAGCCTTACTAATAGTTGAAGAAAGTAATAAATATTATGGAATAGAAAGCTGTATATGTTTCCAACGTGCAGGATCTCGAAGAATGACACTAGTACCTAGTGTCAGGACTGAAGTTAGTACTAAAAAAAGTAAATGATAGTTATATATGTCTCCCAAGAACCTGGAAAACATTCTCCTGGAGGTCACAATGGTGTCCAGTTGTAGGACTTA
>JAYRCI010000352.1:0-10862 GCA_038088585.1 Chrysina gloriosa | reverse complement strand
GCAACTGATTATAGTTTAGTAATATCACCAAATCCTAAACTCCTAGAATTATAGGATTTGGTCTGCTGAAAGCAGTCACATATCACATATCCTCTGAAAGTTGGAGCATTGGTCGTTATTTCCAAAAGGCGAATAATAGGTCAATTTTTGCAAGCAACACGCGAATACCTTCGAAACATTTATGGTGATAGGGTCGTAGGTGCACAACGATGGTCTCCAAGATCACCTCTTGGATCTTTTCTTCTTTGGATATTTGTAATGTAGAGTATTTAGAAATTGGATGCATACCATTGAGGAATTGAGAGGTGCTACTATAGACGCTGTCCAAAGCATCACACTTGAGTAGGTGCATAGTGTTTTTGAAAATATGAAAAGAAAGGTAGATGCTTGCATAAACAATGATGATGGACACACAATTTTTGAAGAAAGGTAAAATAAAATTTTACTTAAACGTGTCTATTAGTTTATACTATAAGTTATAAGTAGTAATTGAAAGAAATATCAAAAATGAAAAGATTTGATGTATCGTAGGTAGGTAGGGGAGAAGTAATTAATGCTTGAAGAAGATAATGAAGGAAATTTTCCGACAATCATCATGTGCTACACATTTCTCCGACAGCTCAGTCTGACATATCTTTTTCACAAACGTTTCCGACAGAGCTTTCTAACAGATACTTGTGACAGAGATTAGATAAGAAATAGAACTTTACAATACATTTACGATTGATCTTTGCAAGAAACGACTCAAATAGTCATTTGTAACAAATTTTTCCGCCTTGGGGACCAGTGTAACAAGCACTTCCGATAAATATTTGCAACCGTTCGTTTTGACCGACTTTCTCGACAGAGCTTTCGGACAGACATTTCCGACGGGTCAATCTGATCTATCTTCTTGACGGATATTTGCGATAGACTTTTACAACAGCCAGTTACGACAGAAATCTTTCGGACACACAATTACAATTGATTTTTGCAAGAAACGCGTCCTACAGTCACTTGCGACAATTTTTTTACGACAGCTTGGTTCGACGATTTTTGTGACACACATTAGATCTTACGTCTACTTACGTCTCGAATAATGTGTAACAGGCCTTTCTTATAGACCATTCTGATATATGTGAAAATAAGGGTGATTGCAAGGACTGTGGTGTAATTTACTGACACAAATATCATATCGGTAAACTCCTCACCGCACAAGTGTTTATAATAAAATCGGTGACACTGATTCAAAGAACATGTGGCACATTATCGCTTCGGCAGGATAGACTCGTCAAGTATCGCGAAACATATGCATGACACGGGGCACGACATAAAAATGGAAAATTTAAAATTGATAAGAAAGGTCGATTCACCGCGAGAACTCGATGCATTTGAAGCCATACACATACACAACATTATAAATCTTCTAAATCGGGACGCGATCCGATTCAATCTAGATAATTCCGATTATTATGATCAAATGAAAGAATTTTAACTATAATTTAATTTCTTCGGGCATTAACCAATTCACACAATGTACTTGTAAATCTTTAACGTTCAAACTTCGGGTAGTAGATACTTTTCCCTTGGCCGTCCACTTGACTTAATATGGGAATTTGCGGGGGTGAAAAGGCGTCCGAGTCGTCACCGAGAGGGAAAATATTTGTGCATGGACATGGTCACAGTAAAAAGTGGGGTAAAAATGCATGTTGTAGAATTTTTAATGTTAGAAATTTGTCACTTCGGTTTATACGGTGGTTGAAGATGCTTGCCTAGAGCTAGCGAAACACGTGTCACCGATTTTATTATAAACAATTGTGTTAGGTGAAAATAGTTGTGGCAAAACATTTCTGACATATCTTTTTGACAAATATTTTCGACAGAACTTGCCGACACATATTTGCGATATACTTTTCCCAACAAACTTCGCCAACATCAATCTGTCTTTCCAACAATTTGTTTTCCAGCAGATATTTGTGAATGGTCCATTCCGATAGATCTTCTCAATAGCTCCTTTCGACTTTCCTGTTATTTTCGTTAAATTTTTGATAGAATTTTCCAACAGACATTCCTGATAAATATTTATGATTTATTTTAGATAGGCATTTACGACAGATTTTTAGAACATGAATTCTCACATATCTTCCTGACAAACCTTTCGTACAAACTATTGCGACAGATTATTCCGAAAGATCTTAAATAAATTACCTCTTCTTTTACTGAAACGATTTTGGAAAATTTTGAACATGCATGTTGACAACTAACAAGGAAATATGAGTAACCGGTTTAAATTATGGTGATTTTCCCTATAACAGATGTATGTTTATGGAAACAACCTCTCACCCCTTGTTTTAAAAGAAAAAAATATCCTCACTCACTCCTCCACATATACTCACTGGAATAGGATTCTTTTTGGATTACTCCCACGGTTGTCGAGAAAATCGCAAAAATCGCACTTCCTTAACATTTGCGACGGATCATACTAATAAGTTCTTCCAGCACACATTTCCTACATACATATTTCATTCACAGACATTTCTTTTTCTAATACCATGCCCCTTTTACTGTGAGTGCTACCTCCTTGCATTCAAAATGTAATTTTGTTGTTGTGTTCGTCTGACCTTTAAGGTTGATAACAAAGGAAAGGTACTTTGATTCAATTTTAATTAAATACAATAATGTCGATATTGGAGGTGGTTAAACATAGTCGAAGGCGAGGCCGACGTAGCTCATTGTTAGTGAAGACGGTCCTAACCGCAAGACCGTCTTCACTAACAATTGAGTTTTGGTCAGGCGCAGATGAAATATTCAAAATAAGATGTTAAGGGCGCCAGCAGAGTTTAGATTGTTAAATCAAAGGTCTTACTCGATAATTAGTGTGTATCCCTCTGAAAGATACAGTCTCTCAAAAGGTCAATATCGACACTACAAGTGATAGCATTAAAAAATAAAAAAATCAACAATAAAAGCGATTTAATATTTAAAACACTATTGCAGGGAACGAACGTTTCTAACAAAATTAAAACAATAATTGTTGTAATAATATAGCAAAAAAGACTGTACTTAAAGATTTAAAAAAACAATATTAACAAATTCAGAGTTGTAAATATTTCTTATTCAACATACGGTATTTTGAGTCAATAGTTACCACAAAAAATAAACGATATTATTAAGTAAACCAGAAATACGACAAATAACGATATTTAATTTTGAAACGATGACAACGGTATAGCAATTGTAATTATTAGATTTTGTTAAAAAGGTGGATGACGTGTTATCATTAAGTAGTGTAAATCAGACTTAGGCTACGTCAACCACCTTTTTAACAAATTCTAGTAGTTAACAATAGACGGCGATTGACGGTAAATTCAAAAAGTCCACTTATCTGAACTACGGCGTCTTCGGCATCGATTACAACTTTCGTTTTACGAGCGGTCGAAGTTCCCCTAATTTAGTTAAGGGAAACGACATAATGCATTCATGCTCAAATAATAAGAAAGTATGTAATTTTACCTTAGGTGGTGACGGGGAAGTATGCGTACAGCGAGACACTAGTGTTTTTCCAAAGCCAGACGTAATTCCGTAGCGTTTTTATTTAGTACGCCAAGTTTATGAATTGGTTTAAATCCCTTTTAATAAAGTAGAATACAGAATGGCTGTACAACCAAAATGCACCAAATTCTCAACAAACGCGCTGCATTGTAGGAACGCCGAACCGATAATACCTCTTAAAATTTGATACACGAAAACTGCGTAATTATCAAAGCGATTCGAACGGATTGTGTAAAATATTGAAGGGATTAAATTTACGTGAAAACTGCGATCTTAAAGGTCTTTCGAGAAAGAGATGCAACGTGTATGTATATGGAGACGATAACGAAAGTGGCCTGGACTAAACATAAACAACCGATAAGAGGCCATAATTTTTCGCAGGACGAAATTTATGTGTGCAATGTAAGAACGTGTCAAGTTTTCAATACTATTATTATCTATGAATTTACTAGATGTATAGTAGATGGAACGTTATACTTTACCGGGGCTCTCTTAAGGCAAATGTGGAAATATGATTAAAAACAGTTTTTAAAACGTAACAGTGACATGTAAGACAAACTAGAGTCGAGTCATCTCTTTTGCATATTCTTCTGCAGACAGACCTTCCTAACAAATAATTGTGACAAGCATTTCTGACAGATCTTTCTCAATAACATTTACGACAGATCAATCTGACGGGTTTCTTCAGCAGACATTTCCGACAGATCCTTCTGTAGCACTTGCGACAGATAAACCTTTTCCACAAACTTGTCTTTTTTCCAGAAGTTTTACAAAAGGTTCGTGTGCGACAGACATTTCTGGTGTCTTTAAGACATACGTTGCCGACAATTGTTGCCGATACATTTGCGACAATCCTTCTCGACAGACTTTTCTGACAAATCTTCCGATGGACATTTCCAAACGACAGACTCAATCAGGGCCGTATTAAGTGATTCTGGCATCCTGGTGTGAAGTTCTAAATGGTGTCCCTACTTTTTGATAAAGTTTGCTATACATTTTTTTATAAACACCAAATTGATGATATAATATTACAATCAGGTCAATTAATGACCAATGAGCAATTTAATTCTGACTACTACGATATAAATTAAGGTACACTCATAAGAAGCGTTCTTACTGTTTTTCTGCTCTGCTTTTAAGTACACTGCACTTGGCGTGAACACTGCCGCACTATACTCTGCTTTTCACTAACAATAACTGACACTCTATTAAACTAACTAAAAAGGCGTAAGTCTTTTAAGTCTAATCCTGTGTTGTCGAGGAGCTGGATAGCTTCAACATTCACACGATGATGGCGTCTTTCTTCGTGACTTCTGTCGAATCTTGCGATTATCTCGTCTACAGTTTCTAGTTCCTAGTTCCGATGGAGTCACTGTTTCGGAGGCATCTACAATGCTTCCCAGTACTTTATTTTCAAATCGTATAATAACACTGGAAAACAGCATGTCTGTTGCATGAGATTTTTACATGAATCTGAATAGTTTTTCCACGCTGATTTCAAAAATATATGCCGTTTTCATGTAGCAGCTCTACTTTTGGAGTTATGAAGTGACAAGATTTTCCATTGAAAATGCACATAGTTTAAGTTTAAAAAATTTATTAAATATATTTATTCTGAATAAAATTTCCTTTTTTTGGATTTTCTAGAGTGAGATGTTATATGAGTACTATTTTGAATGCTCCAACAATAATCAGCCATCATATGTTCATTCCAGTGCCCCCGATACCTCTCCTCCATAGTGCGAATATCCTGGTTAAAGCGCTCTCCTTGTTCCTCGCTTAGGTCACCGAGATTTTCAGGAAAATAGTCTAGATGGCTGTGAAGGTAGTGAAGCTTAATACTCATGTTGCATCCAAGCCGCTGGAAGTGTATCAGCAACTGTTCAACGTGCTGAATGTAGCCGTCACATTTCCTATTGCCCAAAAAATTCCTCACTACCCAAACAAACTCTTCCCATGCAAATTTCTCGACAGCTGTCATATGGTTGATGAAAATTTTATCATCTATCAACTTCCTGATTTGTGGGCCATCGAAAATACCACCTTTGATTTTCTCACTACTCAATTTTGGAAACACTTTTACAATGTATTTGAAACATTCGCCATCTTTGTTAAGAGCTTTTACGAACTGTTTTATCAACCCCAGTTTTATATGCAAAGGAGGCAATATAATTCGGTCTCTGGATACTAGTGGAACATTAATTACATTTTGCTTACGGGAAATCAAAGCCTCCCTAGAAGGTCAGTCTCTTTGTCCAGTGCTCAGCTTTCGCTCGGCTGTCCAATAAGCATAGGAAACAGGGATATTTTGTGTAGCCACTTTGTTGGCCCAGGAGAAAATTTACCATTTTCAAATCAACACATAAAACCCAGTTATGTTCCTTGTACTTGATTTTGTCGAGAACTAAAGATATTGTAGGATATTCTTCTTTAACCTTTGTAGAATGAGCAATAGGTAAGGAACCAAGTTTGTTACCATTATGTAAAAGTGCACATTTCAAACTTCGTTTTGACGAATCAATGAACAACCGCCACTGATTTGGATTATACACTTTTAATCCCATTGCATTAATTAGTCCCGGAATATCAGTATAAAACACAAAATTATCTTTTTGAGTAAAGAAAGGAAGTAAATCCTTTTCTGTTACGGTAGTACGATATCTTCGTTCCTCTGGTCAACAAATCTCTTTCTTTCAATCGGGAAGCTAAAATTTCTGATGCCGTTTTAGAAAGTCCAAGGTCCCTGATCCAGTCATTTAGATCATCTTGATTTAGTGGTCGGGGACTACCGTAGCAATCAAAATCACTGTCGCTACCACTGTCGTCGTTTTCGGTTTGTCCGCTGCACTGGTCTGAATTTTGCGAAGATGTACATGGGTGCTGTGGTGCTGATGTGTCTCAAGACTGGTCTTATGACAGATTTTAAGTTTGGATATATCCACTTAGAGCAATTTTTATGGTTTATTCCTATGATTTTCGTTACACAGAAATAACAGTCGTTATGATGGTTGGATGGTTCACGCCAAATCATAGGAGCTTTGTACTTAAAAGTGAGTCTTTTTTGTTTGCCCGCAGTCGCAAAGATTCAACACATGTTTTACATACCAAACTTGGTATCCAAGGTTTAGCGTTTGACGGCAACGGAAACCCAAAGTAGTCCAAGTATGCCTTTTTCACAAAGTCCGACACATTTAAACGAAATTTTTGGAACATACATTCTCCACAAATAACACAAAAACAATCAGGATTATTTAAACACGTCCTTCTTGAGGAAGACATACTGAAATTTATAAAGGAACTTGTTAAGTTACACCGCTATTGATAGAAACTATCGACTACTTATGTAAATTTAAGACGGTACCTGTATCTCACTAACTAGAGCTGCTACAAAAATGTGAGGTTAGATTTGAAATCAGCGCACCCAAATTAGTAAACAACAGTAGAAAAACTTTAGGCAACAAAAAAAAAAGTGTTATTTTGTTTTCTTGTGTAATCATTCTATTGCTTTGTTTGGTACACCCCCACAATTGGACACCGCAACTCTCTGGCCTGAGTGCTTGTTTATATAATTTCTATCAATCAGCCAGTACATTTTTCCATACTTTATATTCAGATCTTTTTCTTCTTGCTTACATGCGGCTTCTAACGTAGCTTTGCATCTAAATGTCATGCCTAAATATTTGGCTTTGTTTGAGTAGGGTATTTGTTGACCATTTGGTAATTATTGATATTTTCTTTATTTTCCTATTTGTGAAGTCTATATGTACAGATTTAGTTTCATTTAATCTAATTTTCCAGGTTTTGGTCACTTTTGTAATTGGTTTATAGCTGTTTGTAATTTTTTAGCTGATTATATATTATTTTCAGCTGCCATTATGACAGTATCATCTGCGTACGTGGCAATTGTATTATTTTCTAGTTTTGGAATGTATTAAGTATACAACAGATACAGGACTGGACCTAATACACTTCCTTGTGGCACTCCAGCTTTAATTTCTTTCACTTAAGAATAAGCTTCCTCCTGTTTTATTCCGAAGAATCTTTCGGATATGTAAGGTTGTAGTATTTCTGTAAATTGTTCTGGAAGGTATACATTTAACTTATGAATTAGCCCTTTGTACCAGACTGTTACTAGTTTTTAAAGCTTGTGTTAAAAATTAAAATAATAAAAGGAAATGGTAAACCGGAAAGTCATAAACACGATCGATACAGTCACAATGCGGATAACCCATCTCGTTGGTGATAAGGATGGAGATCCAGGCCGTGCCAGCCCAGTGAAAACGACTTAAGTTTAAATAACAAGGCACCACTCTCCAATTATAAAACTGGATCACCTCTAAGTGTCTAGAGTCAGAGAGACCCTCCAGCTTCCGTAGTAGATGGTTCGAGATTATCCGAACTGTCTATGTTCCGGATCTTTATCCTGTCGTGAAGCGATCAGCAAAAGTACTTGAACACTATTTTAAAATAAAATAAAAATTTAATGAATTGAGGCGGGAGACTAACGTTTAACACCACTTTATTGTCACTTGAGGTACACCAAAATAAAAATCAATTAAGCCAGTTCGTTATCTAGTTTACGCGCTTTCGGTAACCGGTGGAACTACAGCGGCCTTACAGCTTTAGCTGAACGTAATTGGAAACAAGCATATATTCAATTGACAAGTACTTGTAATTCCCCCTTAAACTACGAAAAGAATGAAATATAGTACTAAATAGCAAACGTAACGAAAAAACTAGAGATGGGACGAATCCAAATTTTCTCGAATCCGAATCCGAATCCGAATCCTAAAGGATTCTCGAATCTCTCGAATCCTTCGAATCTCGAATCTCTCGAATCCATCATATAATTACAATAATAAGAAAGGACAGAGAGGAAAAACAATTTTACAGGAAAATTTTAAAGCTACTTTAATTAAAAACGATACAGTTTTTAAAAATATTTATTAAAAGATTTCTTTTTTGAACATATTTATATTACAAATGAAATTAAAAAAAAAAACAAATTACACAATATTAAAAGATAAATTATGTTAAAATCTTGATGATTATGCAACAAGTTTTTATTTATATTTGCTGTCTGTATTTGACATGTTCCATACCTTTTCTGGTCTCAGGAATAAAGATATTTATTTATTAAAATACCACAAACATTAGGAAAGCATGCCAGCTTATAAATACTTTGTGGCTGAAAGAACGAGAACCGAAGAGAATCGTCGAGATCTTTCTAGTCAGTGATTCATATGTGTCGTGATTACATGAGTCATCATTATTATTATTTTTTTTTTGGATTCGAAAGATTCGAATTACGAAAATCGTGCGAAGATTCGAGTTTTCGAATCTCGAATCTTTTTCAGGATTCGATGGATTCGAGGATTCGCGGATTCGAATGTCCCATCTCTAGAAAAACCCTTTTACCCGAAAATAAATCTGAATTCCTCCCCTAAAAATACTAAAATAATTTAATGTTTACAAAAGTAAGAAAACATTGTATAGTCGCACACAAATCCCCAATTTCCGAACTCTAAATGAACTACAAGATTCTAGGGAATTTTTCCCAAAAACTCAATGATACAAAAATATAAACAAAATCAAATAAAAGCGGGACTTGGCGGAACGTTATTTCCTGTTGTCGACGTCCGTACGGCGGCGTGGTATTCGGTATCGGACGGAAGTTGTCCAAGGTGGCGGATTTTCTCGCACATGATGAAAAGATGTCGGGAAATCAGACTAATTCGGCTTCTAGCTTCTACGATAGTTCTATACTCGTATATACTAGTTTATACTAGCCTACACTAGTTATCCTAGCCTTCACTAGTTATACTAGCCTATACTAATTCCATACAACAACGTCAAAGATACGACAACGACATTGTAAGTAACAAAAAAGAAAGACTCATCTCCAATTGAGGGAAAAGCAAAGTGGACGATTAGTTTGAATAGCAAAACTTGGTGAAACGAAACTTCTAAATTAATCAACGATACAATACACTTCCTAGCGTGGAATTTTCGTGTATATCCTCGACGACGAGATTTGAAAGCGAAAACGGAATAAGTAGTCACGGAAACCGATCTGTTTCAACTCAATGTCAGAAGCTGAATATTTTACCCGCGCATCTAAGATTCAACTTACAGAAGTGGGGCGCCATCTACCCGTCGAACGTTAAAGCGAGAGGGAGCGATTGGCCGTAGCAAGACCTTGTCAAAAGCTTGGGTCACATCTAGAAAGACCCTAGAACCAAAACTTTTTCTCGTCGAGGCTGTCCTCAATGATACTTGTTATTCTATGAATTTGGTCGATGGTGGATTGTGTATTTCTGAATCCAAACTGATGTGTTGTTGCTCTCTCAAAAAAAAAAAAGATTTTAATCTCTTCACCAGTATTTTCGTATAGTATAGTATAGATTTTCTGTCGTTAATTCATTCTTGGATTCTTCCTTGTCTTGAAATTTTTCTTCTAGATGATATGCGTAAACCTCCGCTTTTTGTTGTATACTCGGTGCCCACCCTCCGTTTTCATTTCTTAGTGGAGGAGCCAGCATGGTAGGTCCTTTTTGTTTTTTTGTTGCTTTCTAGAGAGAGTGATCTGTCCTATTCTCATTGCTATGTTCTCTTTGATATATATTAAGAGAGTCATTTTTCAGCTGTTTTATTTCTCTTTTTAATTGTTGACTAAGATTATTTCATTCTGTTGTGGAATAAAGCTGGAGAACGTACTCTAAGGAGGCATGAGGACCAAAATAGATCTGTAAATGTCGAAGTGGAACAGGCATCATTGCCACCGCAAATAATGTCTATTTCATTTTGTTTTATCTTGAGATGCTCTTGTTTGTTGCTACATTTGAATGCGCGTTAAGACGGTCCTGGATTTAATAGAGTAATCGTTTTGCAAGCATTCGAGTCTTTCCTAGATATTCATGCGAATTAAATGAAATTTCTCAAAGCTCAGCTTGTAGGCTTATAAATGATTGCTCCACGTCTCTTTCTGTCATGTTTTATATAAGGGAACAAAGTTAAATCGAACAAAGCCGATACGATATACGACATAAGAAAGCTATCGATGCCGGTTTATTGTTATTTATGCGCGGCTCCGGAACGCAACGCACATAAATTACGAATAACTGTTATTATGTTTTCGCTCGTAGGCGTTTTACCTTTTTGTCCTTTATTTTAGATTCCACATCCTCGTACCGACGGGGGATAATTATCGGTCGCCATGCATGAATAGAAAAGTCGACTTATTGCCGGATCGCGTCGCGCGCTCCGTGTTCGACGAAGCGAATCTTATACGGCGATTCTAAACGCTGGATAATTGTAAACTAGTCTCGGGA
>JAYRCI010000351.1:0-10903 GCA_038088585.1 Chrysina gloriosa | reverse complement strand
AAAATCAACATACACTTAATAAATTTGAACAAGAAACCTTTATTAATATTTAGTATTGCCGCCTTTAGCATCAATAATCGCTCTCGATCGTCCGGGCATGGAATAGACCAGATTTTGTGTGTATTCAACAGGTAGTTTACTCCACTCTTTAACCTTCCTATACTCACGCATACGGTCTGTGAGACCGACTTATATACTATAGTATACGTCTTTCATGTTGACGTGAGTATAGGAAGGTTAACAATAACTTCTTTCAGCATAGCTTTATTTTTTATTCTTCTTTTACGCAGCTTTCGCTTCAGTTCTTCCCACAGTTGTTCGATAGGTTTTCAATCTGGCAACTGGGGCGGAGAATGGACTTGTTTAGGC
The DNA here is from genome assembly GCA_038088585.1 of Chrysina gloriosa. Taxonomy (NCBI): domain Eukaryota; kingdom Metazoa; phylum Arthropoda; class Insecta; order Coleoptera; family Scarabaeidae; genus Chrysina; species Chrysina gloriosa. The sequence continues at coordinate 10,534 of JAYRCI010000351.1, read as the reverse complement.
ACGTTGTGTAGTAGCCACTACCTTACCCATGATATACAAAGTTGTAGTTGTCTGGGCTTTTAAAATACATGCATACTTAAATCGATCCATAATGCCCTCTATAAATGCCATATGACCTATCCCAGCTGCCGACATACAGCCCCAAAGAACAGCGCAATCACCACCATGTTTCCCAGTCGGTTTCAAATGTTGTTTATCGTATGCTATATCACTTTTTGTCCAGACGTTACGGCGTGTATCTGATCGAAACAAATTTATTTTGGTCTCATCAGTAAATAGAACCTTCTCCTAAAATGCCAGATCACGGTGTACGGTGTTCGTATTTACGTGCAAAATTTAATCTTTTTTATTACATTCGCTTATGTAGGGGTTTTTGCCGGTCGCGATATCCGTTTTTTCGCAAAATTCTTCAAATATATTCGATATGTACTGGTGCTTCATCGTCTGCTGTTACATCTTCTGCTATTTTTACAGCACTTGTTTTAGGTTCTGCTTTGATTTTGTTGACGATAGCCCTCCGTGCTCGGTCTGTTAAATTGTTAGGGCAACCACAACGGGATTTATCATCGGCCGAACTAGTCCCGGCCCAATTGCGCAGTACTGTTGAGATAGACGATCTTGGTCTCTTCACAGTTTTGGCTATTTCATTTAGAGATTTACCTTCTATTCTGAGGTTCACTATTAATTCTCGGATATCCCGCGCTATTTCCTTTCTACCAACACTTTTTCCCGTCATTTTGAAATTCGCAATTTGCAATTAGACACTGGCGTACTAAATGTCGTGCAAGCAATGTCTACTGAACGGGTATTCCCCTAAATCCACAACTCTTACCCAAACACCGTCATCTAACGGCATGTATATAACTTTCGTGGAATAGCGCTAAACATTTTTTATTATTGCTTTTCTTATAGATGTCAGACAAGCCATTTTGTACTATAATTTTTTTGAGTGCATTCTGATTAAGTTTGTGTTATTTGCCTTCTTTTGTTTGTTTTCACATTGAACCATCAACTTACTGAGGTGTATGTTGACTTTCGTGAGCAATTGTGTTGTGGTTTCAAAGTAATTTGAAGATATGTTAAATTTTACTTCGATTGAAATTAAATTGAAGCTGCTGAATCTGGAAATGCGTTTTTTTATTTCAACTATCTGCAAAAGTTGCTAAATGAATGCCATGTGCCATTAAATGCCAAGTATTATAATAAATGTTCTATATGATACGTACTAATGCTAAGAACATGATTTGAAAGCTTCAATTCGTTTGTCTCTTATGTCCATTTTTAAAACATCTTGCTTTTTCGAAAATCCTCAAATACTTCGAAAACGGTAAACGATAGGTACCTATAGAGAACGTCGAAGTAACTCACCTTTATTTTTTCTATACATTTCAAAAACTAAAAAATATGAATGTTCCGTTAGAAAGAAAAACAACTTTGATACTTAACGCTTTTTGGGGACCCTGTATAAATGACAATATTTTCTTTATATATATAACATGCACCATCCTGCCAAATATGATTTTAAGAAAAGTTCTTAGTTTGAGAGCCAAAGTTCGACACGCTAATGAGCCACTCTGTATAGTAGAAATGATTTTTATACATTCTGTCATGGAATGTTGGTAATTATTTCGACTATGTAGACTTCGACTACACTCTGACATCAATAAAATATGACCTTATCACAATTATAAGTGCTTAAATCTATAAATACACAGTTAACAGTAAATTCCCTAGACTTAAAATTTGTCAATTATTGATGCATTAGTTGTAAAGGTCAGTACGCAACTGTTTCCTTTTCTTCAGGTTCAGGGAGAGCGGTGCGCTAGTAGACTGCAAACCGTAGCCAATTCAATCGCGTGGATGGCGAGGAATCTCTCATTTGATGAAACATTTATATCACCGTTCGCCGAAAGCGCTTTCGCAAATGGAATTAATACTATAGGTAAGAGAGGCCAAATTAATAAGATTTGCAGGTGTTATATGTAGACTGCGGACAAAATAAATACGACCAAGTATACGGGTTCGGCCAGTGTTTGGCTTGGGTCTGGAGTCACGAGAGTGCGAGCGAGGACGAATAAAAAGCATTACTGTGACATGAGAGCTGATAAGATAGAGCCTGAGGCGTGTAAAGTTATTGTGTAGACCCGCCTGTCTAGGCATTGCTACAAAACGATGACACTTCAACCCTGGAACTAAAAAGGAAAATTTATTCTACTCGATCCGAAACCTGTTTATCCTTGCGATTGTCAGCTATTGTCCTCTTCTGTTTTAAACCTGTTTACGTATTTCGTCCCATTTAATGAATATTTTTACGTTATCTATCCACCTTTCTGCTTTGTTTTCCCCTTTTGTTTTCTTTTCGTATATTTCAGCTTCCTACATTCTTTGTACCAACCTACCCTCAATCGTCCTCGCCAGACGAAATCGTTTTAGTACCTTGATTCCGCTCATTTTTTATTGTCGCCTGCATTACTACTGAATAAAATTCATCAAGTACATCAGTGGTACCCACGTGACACCCTTAGTTTCTTTGTAACACTCACCCTAAACAGCATTCCAAAATCTAATATAGAAAACTCATTTAATGTATAAAATTGATCATTGCATATTCTGTATCTGTAACTTCGACAGAGTATATCTGTTCTTTTATGTAGGTAGCCTGTAGCCTACTAGAAACTAATGAAGCTTCTAGCACTGTGTATTTTTAGCATTCCTTTTATCATTATAATTATAAGTATCCTGTAGAAGTCAGTGTTTTGGTACTTGTTGGAGAGAACTCGGAAAGTTTTCTTGACTGTGATATGATCAAAAGTGGTTCCTATACAAAAATCGAAGATTCCTTCCTTCTAGGGGAGGTATTACAGCATAAAATTAATGTGCCGAATTAGAAGTAGAGTACCAAGAACTCGAAAAATTCAGCACGTTTCTGCATTCAGAAATGCACCACTACGAAAAAGATTAGACGTTTTTGATCCAGAAACTGCGAGATTTGAGATTATGCCCTATCCATCCTATTCGCCCATGTTGTCTCCTAAAAACTACCTCTTCAATCATTCCGAACTGCTCCTGCGCAAGAACTATTCTCATCTCAATTTTTGATTGCAACTTGCTTTAGTCATTTAAAGTACAGGTGATTTTCCAGCTAGCATCAGTTATTATAGTGTCAAATTTAAATCATGGATTTATCGCGGACGCATCAAGTATAACAGCTAAAGTTGTCCATTACATTTTTCTTTTTTTCATTGCAGGTGGTAAACCCGATGATATAACCGTGCTATTGGCAACGGTGGCAATATAGTGACAGAAAAAGAAATGCAAATAGGAGATGCCTTAGTCGACTTATCGTGAACTATGGAAGAAAATCGAAATTGATCGTGCTATTACTGCTTCCTGTCGTTTTTATCGTGCGATATTGTTTTTAGGTCTTTTTATTGTACATTATTTCACATTTGTATTATTATTTCGACGCAGCAAGAGAGAAGAGAATCGAATCCCCTCGTCTTTCCTCAATCATCATGTATTTTATTTATACGTTGTCTTAACTTAGCGTGGTAGTCATTCATTTGTGAGTGCGAGTTGTTAGGAGAATTGCGTCGTTTGCAAAAATGCACTCGAGTTACGTGTGATTAGTCAATGATGAACAAACGGAAGAAGAGAAGGTACTGGCAAACATGTATATGTGGCAATGTCTGTCCTTTATTTATAATTACATGAGTATTGTATGACGTCAATACTTTTCGGATATTTAATATGGAGATATTAAGTATTTGTCAATTTGAGTGCCTTTTTCTAAAGAGGGAAGACTAACGAAAGATGATGATATTTTGTACATTAACTTCGAGAATAGGCTACAAAAGATAAGCAATATTATTTGTTCTTTAAGGCTCGTCGGGAACCAGTGATGATTTCTCTTTTTATTAGGGTTTATCTGAAGTTAGTTTATCACGCAATGATAGGTATTAAAAATTTTATTCCGTTTATATTTTTACAGTGAGTAAAAATAGTTTTGTTTCAAAAACAAAACGAAAGATATGAGTATATACAAGTGAACTTAGAAACGAAAATAAGATTTTCTTTGTGTTAGAGATAATATAAGGGGTTGAAACGTTGAAGTTTGGAACAATTCTATTTAATTACAGTTGGTTCTCCAAGAAAGTAAGCAAAATAGAGGACAGAAATTTATCAGGATAACTATCTATTTTCCGTCATACTTGACGTTAAATTATGGAATGTTGACAAGAGTAGGTGGCATATACACACATAGGTATTACGCAGTAAAAATATCAATTCAATTAATTTGCAACTAACGTTGCAATAATTTCGCTTTTATTATACATAAACGTATATAATTTTGTATTCCTAAATAACGTATGATAGGCGGTTTACTACTTTTATCTCTTTGATTTTCTCAACAAACGATGCTTACCTGCTCCCATAACATCTAGGACGTACCTGATCTTAACGATTGTACTCAGGCATAATATTATTTTGCGTTTTCGTTGAAATATTGTTTTGCGATTATTTCGAAAGCATTGTGTTAACTTCTAGACGATTACTAATGTTAAGAAAGTTTTAGGTATTACGATTAAGTAATACTCTTTTTTGCGTACTGTACGACTGCGTAGCAATACGTATTTTTCGCATGGGAAATTACTTTACGCATAAGTTCATTTTCATCGTGTATTTTATCATTATGCTCATTAAATGTTTCGTAAGCGATTTTATGAACGCCTAATATTTAGGCACATAAATATTAATTCTTTTTCTGTTAGTGTAGTAGAAAGGCGAATGGGTAAATCTGAGTTGTGTTTTATTTATTTAATGGGCGTGAACTCCATGACAGTGGAAGAGTCTTTCTCTCCAGGTATCAAAAATTCATAGCGTTACGAAAGATTACTATTTCCATTTTTCTAAATCTTTAGACCTGACCTTAACGTACTTTCTATTTATCAATTTACTTTTGTTTTATAATTATTGAATTATTTCCAAATTATCGTTATTTCTTTCATTGTTTATGGAATGAAATTCCTCAATACCAAATTATTATATATTTACATCAATTATTGCAAACAATTACCATTCCACTAGTAACACGGAGATGGAGTACACGGCCAGTTATTGTCGTGTCGATTCATATCTAAGACAAACACTTAATTTCCCATGTGTAAAATTTATATTTAATAAACAGTTGTTAAATATTTGCCTTTTTTACTTTTAACATATCCCTAAGCCTCCCTATCTACTCAATGGCAATCAACGGCAATAGCTGACTTTGGACGTCGGAAATGGATTCTACGTGTCGTAATTTACAAGGTGGCCACATCCGGGCGAGATCGGGAATACATCGCTTTTGGGGCTGAAATATACACTGGACTATAGTCTATGTTTTGATGAGGGGATGAAAGTTGCCGGATCTCGTCGATAGGTGGCACGGGTACGTAAACGAGACCGCAGATCACGCTGGTGGGCAACAAGGGGATTAAACGTCTCTGGAGAGCGCTGGAATCCCTGTAAGTTCGTAATTCGACCCGTAAAAGACGATGGCGCTAACAAAATTCACCTCCGACAAAAGATAATTGTTTTAGCATTTTGCCAGGAAACGTAAAATGTAAAAATCAGCCAAAAACTTTAAGACGCCTAAAAGAGGCTTAAACGTCTCCGGAGAGCGCTGGAATCCCTATAAGTTCGTAATTCGACCCGTAGAAGACGATGGCGCTAACGAAATTCACCTCCGACAAAAGATAATTGTTTTAGCATTTTGCCAGGAAACGTAAAATGCAAAAATCAGCCAAAAACTTTAAGACGCCTAAAAAGGCTTAAACGTCTCCGGAGAGCGCTGGAATCCCTAAAAGTTCGTAATTCGACCCGTAGAAGACGATGGCGCTAACGAAATTCACCTCCGACAAAAGATAATTGTTTTAGCATTTTGCCAGGAAACGTAAAATGCAAAATCAGCCAAAAACTTTAAGACGCCTAAAAAGGCTTAAACGTCTCCGGAGAGCGCTGGAATCCCTATAAGTTCGTAATTCGACCCGTAGAAGACGATGGCGCTAACGAAATTCACCTCCGACAAAAGATAATTGTTTTAGCATTTTGCCAGGAAACGTAAAATGCAAAAATCAGCCAAAAACTTTAAGACGCCTAAAAAGGCTTAAACGTCTCCGGAGAGCGCTGGAATCCCTATAAGTTCGTAATTCGACCTGTAGAAGACGATGGCGCTAACGAAATTCACCTTCGAGAAAAGATAATTGTTTTAGCATTTTGCCAGGAAACGTAAAATGCAAAAATCAGCCAAAAACTTTAAGACGCCTAAAAAGGCTTAAACGTCTCCGGAGAGCGCTGGAATCCCTATAAGTTCGTAATTCGACCCGTAGAAGACGATGGCGCTAACGAAATTCACCTCCGAGAAAAGATAATTGTTTTAGCATTTTGCCAGGAAACATAAAATGCAAAAATCAGCCAAAAACTTTAAGACGCCTAAAAGAGGCTTAAACGTCTCCGGAGAGCGCTGGAATCCCTATAAGTTCGTAATTCGACCCGTAGAAGACGATGGCGCTAACGAAATTCACCTCCGACAAAAGATAATAGTTTTAGCATTTTGCCAGGAAACGTAAAATGCAAAAATCAGCCAAAAACTTTAAGACGCCTAAAAGAGGCTTAAACGTCTCCGGGGAGCGCTGGAATCCCTATAAGTTCGTAATTCGACCCGCAGAAGACGATGGCGCTAACGAAATTCACCTCCGACAAAAGATAATTGTTTTAGCATTTTGCCAGGAAACGTAAAATGCAAAAATCAGCCAAAAACTTTAAGACGCCTAAAAAGGCTTAAACGTCTCCGGAGAGCGCTGGAATCCCTATAAGTTCGTAATTCGACCCGTAGAAGACGATGGCGCTAACGAAATTCACCTCCGAGAAGAGATAATTGTTTTAGCATTTTGCCAGGAAACGTAAAATGCAAAATCAGCCAAAAACTTTAAGACGCCTAAAAAGGCTTAAACGTCTCCGGAGAGCGCTGGAATCCCTATAAGTTCGTAATTCGACCCGCAGAAGACGATGGCGCTAACGAAATTCACCTCCGACAAAAGATAATTGTTTTAGCATTTTGCCAGGAAACGTAAAATGCAAAAATCAGCCAAAAACTTTAAGACGCCTAAAAAGGCTTAAACGTCTCCGGAGAGCGCTGGAATCCCTATAAGTTCGTAATTCGACCCGTAGAAGACGATGGCGCTAACGAAATTCACCTCCGACAAAAGATAATAGTTTTAGCATTTTGCCAGGAAACGTAAAATGCAAAAATCAGCCAAAAACTTTAAGACGCCTAAAAAGGCTTAAACGTCTCCGGAGAGCGCTGGAATCCTTATAAGTTCGTAATTCGACCCGTAGAAGACGATGGCGCTAACGAAATTCACCTCCGACAAAAGATAATTGTTTTAGCATTTTGCCAGGAAACGTAAAATGCAAAATCAGCCAAAAACTTTAAGACGCCTAAAAAGGCTTAAACGTCTCCGGAGAGCGCTGGAATCCCTATAAGTTCGTAATTCGACCCGTAGAAGACGATGGCGCTAACGAAATTCACCTCCGACAAAAGATAATTGTTTTAGCATTTTGCCAGGAAACGTAAAATGCAAAAATCAGCCAAAAACTTTAAGACGCCTAAAAAGGCTTAAACGTCTCCGGAGAGCGCTGGAATCCCTAAAAGTTCGTAATTCGACCCGTAGAAGACGATGGCGCTAACGAAATTCACCTCCGACAAAAGATAATTGTTTTAGCATTTTGCCAGGAAACGTAAAATGCAAAATCAGCCAAAAACTTTAAGACGCCTAAAAAGGCTTAAACGTCTCCGGAGAGCGCTGGAATCCCTATAAGTTCGTAATTCGACCCGTAGAAGACGATGGCGCTAACGAAATTCACCTCCGACAAAAGATAATTGTTTTAGCATTTTGCCAGGAAACGTAAAATGCAAAATCAGCCAAAACTTTAAGACGCCTAAAAAGGCTTAAACGTCTCCGGAGAGCGCTGGAATCCCTATAAGTTCGTAATTCGACCCGTAGAAGACGATGGCGCTAACGAAATTCACCTCCGACAAAAGATAATTGTTTTAGCATTTTGCCAGGAAACGTAAAATGCAAAAATCAGCCAAAAACTTTAAGACGCCTAAAAGGCTTAAACGTCTCCGGAGAGCGCTGGAATCCCTATAAGTTCGTAATTCGACCCGTAGAAGACGATGGCGCTAACGAAATTCACCTCCGACAAAAGATAATTGTTTTAGCATTTTGCCAGGAAACGTAAAATGCAAAAATCAGCCAAAAACTTTAAGACGCCTAAAAAGGCTTAAACGTCTCCGGAGAGCGCTGGAATCCCTATAAGTTCGTAATTCGACCCGTAGAAGACGATGGCGCTAACGAAATTCACCTCCGACAAAAGATAATTCTTTTAGCATTTTGCCAGGAAACGTAAAATGCAAAATCAGCCAAAAACTTTAAGACGCCTAAAAAGGCTTAAACGTCTCCGGAGAGCGCTGGAATCCCTATAAGTTCGTAATTCGACCCGTAGAAGACGATGGCGCTAACGAAATTCACCTCCGACAAAAGATAATTGTTTTAGCATTTTGCCAGGAAACGTAAAATGCAAAAATCAGCCAAAAACTTTAAGACGCCTAAAAAAGGCTTAAACGTCTCCGGAGAGCGCTGGAATCCCTATAAGTTCGTAATTCGACCCGTAGAAGACGATGGCGCTAACGAAATTCACCTCCGAGAAAAGATAATTGTTTTAGCATTTTGCCAGGAAACATAAAATGCAAAAATCAGCCAAAAACTTTAAGACGCCTAAAAGAGGCTTAAACGTCTCCGGAGAGCGCTGGAATCCCTATAAGTTCGTAATTCGACCCGTAGAAGACGATGGCGCTAACGAAATTCACCTCCGACAAAAGATAATTGTTTTAGCATTTTGCCAGGAAACGTAAAATGCAAAAATCAGCCAAAAACTTTAAGACGCCTAAAAGAGGCTTAAACGTCTCCGGAGAGCGCTGGAATCCCTATAAGTTCGTAATTCGACCCGTAGAAGACGATGGCGCTAACGAAATTCACCTCCGACAAAAGATAATTGTTTTAGCATTTTGCCAGGAAACGTAAAATGCAAAAATCAGCCAAAAACTTTAAGACGCCTAAAAGAGGCTTAAACGTCTTCGGAGAGCGCTGGAATCCCTATAAGTTCGTAATTCGACCCGCAGAAGACGATGGCGCTAACGAAATTCACCTCCGAGAAGAGATAATTGTTTTAGCATTTTGCCAGGAAACGTAAAATGCAAAATCAGCCAAAAACTTTAAGACGCCTAAAAAGGCTTAAACGTCTCCGGAGAGCGCTGGAATCCCTATAAGTTCGTAATTCGACCCGTAGAAGACGATGGCGCTAACGAAATTCACCTCCGAGAAAAGATAATTGTTTTAGCATTTTGCCAGGAAACGTAAAATGCAAAAATCAGCCAAAAACTTTAAGACGCCTAAAAAAAGGCTTAAACGTCTCCGGAGAGCGCTGGAATCCCTATAAGTTCGTAATTCGACCCGTAGAAGACGATGGCGCTAACGAAATTCACCTCCGAGAAAAGATAATTGTTTTAGCATTTTGCCAGGAAACATAAAATGCAAAAATCAGCCAAAAACTTTAAGACGCCTAAAGAGGCTTAAACGTCTCCGGAGAGCGCTGGAATCCCTATAAGTTCGTAATTCGACCCGTAGAAGACGATGGCGCTAACGAAATTCACCTCCGACAAAAGATAATTGTTTTAGCATTTTGCCAGGAAACGTAAAATGCAAAAATCAGCCAAAAACTTTAAGACGCCTAAAAGAGGCTTAAACGTCTCCGGAGAGCGCTGGAATCCCTATAAGTTCGTAATTCGACCCGTAGAAGACGATGGCGCTAACGAAATTCACCTCCGAGAAGAGATAATTGTTTTAGCATTTTGCCAGGAAACGTAAAATGCAAAATCAGCCAAAAACTTTAAGACGCCTAAAAAAAGGCTTAAACGTCTCCGGAGAGCGCTGGAATCCCTATAAGTTCGTAATTCGACCCGTAGAAGACGATGGCGCTAACGAAATTCACCTCCGACAAAGATAATTGTTTTAGCATTTTGCCAGGAAACGTAAAATGCAAAAAATCAGCCAAAAAACTTTAAGACGCCTAAAAAAGGCTTAAACGTCTCCGGAGAGCGCTGGAATCCCTATAAGTTCGTAATTCGACCCGTAGAAGACGATGGCGCTAACGAAATTCACCTCCGACAAAAGATAATTGTTTTAGCATTTTGCCAGGAAACGTAAAATGCAAAAATCAGCCAAAAACTTTAAGACGCCTAAAAAGGCTTAAACGTCTCCGGAGAGCGCTGGAATCCCTATAAGTTCGTAATTCGACCCGTAGAAGACGATGGCGCTAACGAAATTCACCTCCGACAAAAGATAATTGTTTTAGCATTTTGCCAGGAAACGTAAAATGCAAAAATCAGCCAAAAACTTTAAGACGCCTAAAAAAAGGCTTAAACGTC
>JAYRCI010000350.1:0-10932 GCA_038088585.1 Chrysina gloriosa | reverse complement strand
ACAATCACGTTAGATTCCAAAACTACGATCAAGTCAATTGCGGTCATTTATGCTTAGAATTCCTAATAAATAGTCGGTAAGGCGGAACATCGTCATCAGTCATGTCTCACACGTTCACCTTAGTTGGTGTAGGCCACGAGCTCTCAGCAAATTACTATCCTCCGATCGATCTAGATCCTCGCTATGATTATGCGCTCGGATTAATTAGCTTGCACACCTACAACACTATTCCAAACGTTGTTGCGGGAAATAACAAATTTTACTACGACGATAAAGTAGTAACCATCCCCGTGGGTTCTTATGAAATTACGGATATTGATGAGTACATAAAGACTTCCATGCCGAAGAATTCTATTTCGATTAGACCCAATAATAATACTTTAAAGGTAGAAATCGAGAGCAAATTCAAAATTCATTTCAATCGGGAAGATTCGATAGGGCGATTGCTCGGTTTTAGCGGACGCACGTTGGAGGCGAACCGGAAATACGAGTCCGACTTGCCAGTACAGATTATAAAAGTCCTAGCAATACGAATAGAGTGTAATATAACTACATCCGCGTACCACGACGCACGTCCATCGCACACGCTGTATGAATTCTCACCTCAGGTGGAACCCGGCTATAGTATATACATCGAACCGCAGCACGTCATTTATCTACCGGTGAACAAAACAAGTATAGACAACATAACCTTATCCTTGTTAGATCAGAACGGTGACCCCGTGGATTTTCGTGGGGAGCAAATCGCGATACGTCTAGAATTGAAGAAATTGTAATGGGGTTGGAGTTTATTACTCGAAAGAATAAAATAGGAGGTGCAGCATCGTCTCACGTCATTCCCGAACAGACCGTTCAACAATTAACACATGCCAACATTGCGGTCCTCGAGGCCATAGGTTTGAAAGTGATCAACAATGGAAAAGTTGGAGATATTCGAGGGCTTGAAATTCGACGAAACTATAACCAAGGAGGAGTATCACACTTACTACCCCAGGACAAGCAATTTTAATTTAAACGATGAAGTACGCATCTGCATTCAGCATCAAGACATTTACACCTTACCATGTGAGAGTTACATTTATATCGAAGGAAGGTTTAATGTAGACGCAGCTGGAACCGGAGTCTGCGCTTTAACCAATAATGCCTACGCATTCCTGTTCGAACATATCCGCTACGAGATCAATGGGGTCGAGATCGATAGATGTACCAAGCCGGGTATTACTACAACCATAAAGTCATTGATATCATACAACGACAGTGAAAGCAAGATGTTACAAGTGGCTGGATGGAATCCTTTCCAAGACAGTCAGCCGACGCTCTACGATGGCAAATTCAGCGCATGCATCCCACTAAAATTCTTCATGGGGGTTTTTGAAGACTATAAACGCGTATTGATAAACGTCAGTCAAGAGCTAGTATTGATTAGAAGCAAGACCGATGATAATTGCTACAGAAACACCGACGCTAACGGCACCAAGAAAGCGAGTTTGAATATTGAAAGAATTGAATGGCGCGTACCTCACATATCCGTAAATGACGAAACACGTCTAAAATTACTCGACGTCCTTAAGAACGATAAGTCCATATACATACCATTCCGTAAATGGGAATTGTACGAGTTGCCTTCTCTGCGTGCCACCATAACCGACATATGGCCCGTAAAATCTAGCACGAATATGGAAAGACCTCGATATATAATCGTCGCCTTTCAACAGGGCAAGAAAGACAATTTTAAAGCGAACGCGTCGCTTTTCGATCACTCGAAAATCAGAAACGTTAAGCTGTATCTGAACTCTGAAAATTATCCCTACAACGATATGAACATTGATATGGATGGTAGACGCTATGCCATCGCGTATCACATGTACGCCTCCTTCCGTCCAAGCTATTACGGGCAGCCTAGCGAACCGCTCATGAACTATAACAACTTTAGAGATTCCGCCCTCTATGTCATAGACTGCTCGAAACAAAACGAGTCGGTAAAGTCGAGCGCTGTAGACATTAAATTGGAAATGGAGTCTAAAGAGGTATTTAACAAGGACACCGTCGCGTACTGCCTCATTATACACGACAACGTCGTTCAGTACGAACCTTTGAGCGGGACCGTTAAGAAAATAATCTAAGTATGCACGTAACGTTCGTCGAGCCAGTAGCGGTATATGAATGGAAGGACGATGAAGATAGAAGTTCGGAATGGTTACGTATGGCCGTCGATCGTTTAAGATTCAAGCGTAGAATTGAACGGATTGAGAAAATTCTAACGCCCGTTTTAACCTGCGAGCACAGAGAGAAATTACTTCGTCGACGAGGATATTTAGTAATTGATGTACAAGGGTTCAACATCCCCGAATTCGCAGTCAAGGAATTGAGCATCAGCGACGGGATTCACAGCATGCATTACCTGTTCAAGTCTTCAGTTCCTTTTCATTTACTTCCCGATGAAATCAAACGACAAGTTCGATGGTTGGAGCGCAATCACCTGAATATGAAATATTCGGACGGCTTTGTGAATATAGAAGAGATCGCGAATATATTGGTTAACACCTGTAAAGATTACGATGTCATATATGTTAAAGGGCATCAGAAAGAAATATTTTTAAGAAAATATGTAGATTTAGATATAGTTAATTTAGAATATAGTAGTGCACCCCGTTTGCCTAAGTCTAATTTAGCTTGCTTTTATCATAAAAAATGTTTCGGCGCGTGTACGCAATACAATGTGAACATACTACTCGATTATTTAATAAAAAGTTATAAATAATTTCTTGTTTGTACTAACCATCCCTATGAACCGTGAAAATACTGCGTAGTGCTGACGTCACGATCCTGTTCATTCCTGTTTGTACACCGACCGCTCACAGGCATGCCGTACTGACATCACGATGTCTGTTCTTCCCCGCTTTATTACCCAGAGATTAGTGGTAAAGGTAGGTTTTAAGATTTAAAAACAGTTTAAACTTTAACAATTTATTTAAATAAAGAAAATAATTATAACAAGGTTTAATACAAGTTGATAAACATTTATAAAATAGAATATAAAACTGAAAATATTCTTTTAACAATTCTTATAATGTATAATACAATATAAATATAAATGGTGATAAATATTTACAAAGCATATGATAAACATAAAAATCCTCTTCTAATCGATGCCCAACTTCATGATTTCATGGTCGTAAAATACGGTGTTATAGGCGAAGTGAAGCGCTTCCAGCATAAGCAGAGCGTTCATCGAATTCTCATGGCAGGTTAAAAGCGATTTTACGTTTTGGTATAGATCGCCGTCCATTTTAGTGCACATGTCCAAAACAGTGTTGTAGAATTTGATAAAGTCGCCCCCTTTCAGTAGGGATATTTTCTGATCAATCAGATCCTTCAGAAAGTATATGCTATTGTATGTCTCACGCGACAAAACCATTTGCTGATCGCGACTCGTCAGACGGATCACTTCGAAGTCTTTGTAGGTGCTAACTTCCATCTGATGATTAGAACTGGTTCCCTCGTTCTTGCAGAACTCCTTCCATTCATCGTCTGTGAAGAATATGCAGACGTTGCGTGATTTCAGACGTACCAGGGGTACGTAACCTGCAGCAGGGCTGATTCCTACGTCTAACCATTTGAAGCAGCTTTTATTAAGAGCATATGTCGACTGTCCGAGCAATTCTCGTTCGTGCACGATTGCTTTCTCTTTCATTTTGAGAGCGTTGTCGATGAACTCATTGGCTGTAACAATACACGATTATTAATATTTTTCCAAAAATAAGAACGGTTGAAAATCTCACCTTGCTCCATCGCGAAGTATTGATGTTGATGGTATGGGTGCTGACTGGATACTACAAGTGCAGTCGCGATGAGTTGTCTATTATTGAGGTAAACGTCGCAATTGATGATGTCACAGTTGGTGGGGATGGTAGTGGGGGAAATCTGTAACAAGATGACATTTAGTTTGTTTCTAGACGTTAATCACATTTGCATACACACCTTAAACTTGTCGGTCCTCGATGGCGTAGTGGCCCCAGGCATACGTATGGACGCCATCAGCATGGATGAATCGTTTGTCGTCCAGGGGTGATAGGGCCAACTTCCTCTGCTCTACTGTATAGATGTCATGGAGAGCTGTCCTGAATACGTGTTGGGTTTTATATAGTAAGCTCCCATTGGTCAGGCTCTCCATGTAGTCACCCATGCTGATGTCGTCCTGGACCACGCATTTTTGGACCCCTTTCGCCCTCTTCACCTGTTCCCCACCAATTCGTAGACCATACATTTTCGATCGCAGGCCTACAAATTCTTCGACGGCTTTACCGCCAGCCTCATCTTTAAATTTGCCCGGTATGGCTTTATTTAGTCGGATGATGCCATACGGGTTATCATCGTTGTAATTCGATGTGTCGAAGTTGTGTTGATTTTGCTTTATATCCTCGTAGACATCGTTCGTTTCAATTTGTAGAATGAGGCTGTCCGTGTCGGTGTAACATAGAATTGCTTTGTCGTTGTACATTCCCTTCAATTCATCGTAGTAAAAGTTATACATCAACAACTTTGACAACTCCAGCACAGCGAAACCGATGTAAATTGGTTTATTGTATGTCACCTTCAACTTTCTCATTTGAATAGCAACAAAGTTTTCAGTGAATATGCTCACGCTTTTAAAGTTTTGCTTCGCTATTAATGAGCGTGCTCCCCGTCTTCGCCCCAGGTCTTCCCAATGGGTTAACAGTTTAACGTCTACCCGTTTGTCGACGTTCTCCATTGTCTTGCCGTATGCGGCGTTGTTCATTAGCTTGAAGAAACTCTTTTCAAACTCATTCGTTGCTCGTTGACGCAGAGAGGTATTCAAATCGATGTATCTTTTAGCCACGCTGACTGCTTGAATCGCAATATTCTATGGACGCGGATGAGCTCTAGTCCTTTAGATATGGCTTGTTTTAAGTTTCTGTGATGAACGACGTAGTGGTGTTTATCGCGCAGGTTTGCTATCAATTTTCTATTGTGAAACTTTGATGTCGGAGGTACGATACTTTCAGGAAGCAATGGCAAATCGTTGTGAGCATCGTGTAGCTCTTTGGGGTATCTCATATCAACCTCCAAAAAGTACCCCGTTTCCTCATCCTCATCTAACTTTTCGATATCTAGGCTTTCGATCTCCTCCCGCCTCATCCACTCGAATTTGCCGTAGGGGAGGGGTTGGGACATGGCCCATCCATATAGATTGTTGGCGTCCAAGTCCATCAGGAATGTGGATGGAACGCTGCTGTCGTAACCGGGGACGTATTTATTATTAGCCTTCGCAAAACGCAGGCTGACTTGCGACAGACCACCTCGAATGCTTCGTTTAATGAAGTGGTGCATTTCCACGTCTGTCAGAAGCTCCAATTCGACCCCGGTATACTTCAACATAGCATCCCATGTCAGTCCCGGGCTGGTATAATAATGCGCCGGATCAAGATCGTAGGAACGCTGGCATACTTTCCGAAAATTCTCGAAAATGTCGGTGAGCAGGAGAACGTCTGTCTTCAAATATATATTGGAGTAATCCAGCAAGCTGGTGCAATGGAAAGTATTCCATACGTTTATGGCATGCTCGTATTCCTGATTGGTTATATCTCTTCCCGTCAGACTGTTGCGAAAGATGTGTTGAGGCGGTAATGCTGCTTCACTCAGCGTATCGTAGCTGGTGATATGGTTGTACGGGAATACACCTTTTCTGATAACCAACCTGAACTGTTCGTCGTCCTCAAAATGCGTTCTCACATGCTCAAACTGATTTTCGGCGAGATTTTCCGCCAGCTTTTCGATGGACGAAGGCATAAATCTTAACGAGTCTACAAACCTCATTTTAATATTTACAGTTCTAGATACACCGACCTTATCCGTGTATCGATCCACCTCGATCTTCTTCGTGAAGCTAATATATTTTTCTTTATTAAGGGGTATGACGTCGATATCTTCACTGTCATCGGCCAGCTGACGTATGAGCAGATGACTGTCATACCCACTTAAATTGTGGAAGAAGATCGGTACCACTTTGCCGATTTTATAATTTAGGTTGCAGCAGGAGTGCGCCGCACCACGGAATCGACCGGTCAAATGGCAGTGATCGGCCACTTTGTCATCATTTAGGTCTTTACCGCATATATGGCATTTTGTGGCGTCGGCGTATGCCTTCAACTCGTAATCGGTGAGACGATTCATGCGCTTGGGAAACTTCATGTGTTCTTCATACATTTTTTAATGTCCTCGGACAATCGCTGTATGAAGACCTCGGGGCAATCCAGCCCGGCATAGCTTACAAATTTATTATATTTGCTATCGAAGGAGCATACTATGTTGTACGCGAAGCTATACGCCTGATGTAGATGCGTTTTACTGGTGTATGCCGCCTGCGGTTCGGGTTGGCAGGTCTGCACAGGCTTCAACATACATTCGAAGTCGGCGTATACGACGAAAGGTAGTGCCATTTTTCTATCGTAATTCACGAATTTCAGGATGTTTTGCGGTACCATCTCGCCCATCCTATTTTTTCTCCTCTGTTGTTGGCATGACGGTGAGGATCTCATTACATTCGCCTTCGGTATGCCTTCTGAGAGCCTCGTTGGTTGTAAAATAGTTGAGGCAACCGTCGCAGAAATATTTCCTTTGTTTCTTGTGGGACAGCGATGCCGATACCAACCGCGACAAATCTGTTATCAGCACATAGTGGGCCTTCTGTGCTTCTTCTACCAGCAGCAGATTCACATGCGTGTCTCGTTTTGTCTTTGTTAGATACAGCGGTCCGACGATTTCATGCGCTTTCGTCTCACCATTGAATTCGATGCCATATACATTTAAAGAGATATCGTTTTGTATCTCGATGCGGGGTATATCCCTTAACTTCGTCGGGAAGTTGATACCTTCTAGATTCAGGATGGTCGAATAGTGCGGATAATTCGTAGTCCTAAATTTATTCGTACTGGTTGGGTAAAGTGCTGCAGTGATAGCCCACGCGATGCAGGCTTCGTCGTTATTTTGTATGTTAAGGCATGCCTTTTTATTCACTATTTCTTTCGGAAGTTCTATGTAGGACGATCCTCCTAACGGTTTATATGTATTGATGTTAACCTCCACATGTGATACTGAGCCTAGCGTCCATCCCGAGTCTCTATCCTGAAATTCCTCGGCCTTAGTCTTAATTTTGCTGGCGAGCTCTTCGTAGAGGTCCTCAAGATCGGTTGACGGGGTCACCACGACGTATTTGGTGTTAAAAGACTTTAGTTCAGTCACTTGCTCCTCCCCGCAGTTCTTCGTGTACCAGGCGAATAGCTCTAATTGAAATTTCACTCCCTGGTTCAATCTACTTATATTGTCCTCCACCAGCCTACAGATTTTCTGCTTGACATCGAGCAGTAATGTTGGAATGTCTACGTCGGCAGCTCCTATGACTTTATACTTTCTTATATTATTCTTCATGCTCGTCTTCAAAATGAAGACGCCTTCTTCTAGCATGATAGCGTTGTTCGCTAGATGCGCCTGCGATCGAAGGTGGCCGTTATGCAATGCAACCGTCGGGAAGGTTTGGCCGCAGCATTGAAAAACTTTTTCCGGCTTGCTGGTGGATGGTATGGCCTTCTGTCTCTTATTAATCGGTTGGGCTTCTACCGAAACCTCTCGTTTCCTCCCCGCGGGTTCGATGTTGTGTCTTTTCTTCATGTGACGAGACAGACTGTCCTGCCTGGTGAATGTCTCCTCGCATGCGGAGCACGTGTAAGACTTCCTGTTTACACATGGATGTCTCTTCAAATGGTCTTTCCTGGCGAACGTTTTGTTGCATATTTCGCACTCCATTATAAAACTATAATACGGTATCCTATTAGGAGAAGCATGCGGTAAAATTAAAATAACTTACCTGAAATATGCTGGTTCAACCACACTGAATATTAAATATATGTATATAAATAAACGATAAATATGGAACAAACACGATAAATACTAATAAATACGAGCGATAAATATGGGATAAACACGATAAATACTAATAAACACGACCGATAAATATGAAATAAATAGATAACACTAAACACTAATGATAAATATGAAACAAATGAATAAATATAAACACTAAACACTAACGACAAACAGGTGATAAACGGAGATAATGATGAGAGATGTGGATGTTCGCGAGCTAACAGCTGATGCTGAACTGTAAAAAGAGTGGAAAAGTGCTCCCTTTTATACGATTCAGTGTGTGATCATAGGCCTCGCCCCGTCGTAAATGCTGCGCTCTGATTGGTGTTCACGTTACTTTTGCATCGAACAAAGAAAATTCTCGTCGAACCTGTTAGTGACGTCATGTTATTGTGCAATATTAGGTACCCCGATGTCCTGTGACGCAACGCGTTCTAATTGGCTACCGATGAAACCTATAAAGGCAAGCGCGCTCGCAGATTTTTCATTCAGACAGCTGCAGTACGAGCGTACGTACCACCTATTCACCGCAACTTGCTAACACGCATCAAGCGATTAGCTACGAAATGGAAGCAGCCTCCGAAGTTGGGGATGCAATTGTTAAAATAACCGAGAATCGAGGAAGCCTTAGGGAAATACGGAATGAAGTAATCCCTCACCTTCCCGTTCAAGTACTAAAAAGATGGTCAATCATTTATCGCTGGAGGAGCACTGGCGTCTTATACCGGATTACAGGAAGACAAAATTGCAAGATTACCTGCCTTGCTATAAACATTACAACACATCCGAGTCTACTACACATATCGACGGACCGCCGCCTCCAATACGTAAATGCTACGGTTGTATCAACCCTGAAACGCGCGAAGAACAAAACTTCGAGGATGCAGTCGTCACCGATGAACGTATTAAGGAGACTATAGCAACGATAAGGAGAAATCGCGGTAGTCTTAAAGGAATTAGCGATGAAATACTCCACCAGCTACCCGTAAACGTGTTTCGGATGTTCGTAAGTTCATCATGGATAGAGAGAAAATGGTTCTTAATGCCTATAAGCCTAAAGGCGAAGTTACAGGACTATCTACCTTGTTATAAGCATCATAACGACCATCCCTACGACGACTTCTTCGAAAGTCCACCAGATTCAAGACACCACTGTAGCGTTTGCGGGGATCGTTCTTTCGGGTATAACGGAGAAAGCGGGGATGAGAGCAAGATGGAATTTCGTTATTGTGTACATGGAGGACATAGGGGCCTCTCATCAGACAGCGAGGATGAAGATCAGAGAATTGTTAAAAGATTTTGTTATGAGAAAAATAAATGTATTATAGAAAAAATAAATAAATATAGATAACCAATGTTCTAATGTCTTAATAAATAAATAAATAAATAAATAACGTTTCATTAGCTCGTATTCAAAATTCTCGTTGAAACCTGTTCGTGACGTAATAGTATTGCGTAATATTACGTAATATATAGGAACATGATCCGCAACAATCGGCACGTTGGTAATAGCGGCTCTCATGCGATCACCTAAATCAAACAGTGAGGCGCGGGTCAGTACTTGGATGGTGTACCGTCTGTCTATTTAAAGATGCGATGGTCATAGCACGTTGGCAACGTTCTCATTCTTTCACTGAAGTCAAACAGTAAGGCGCGGGTCAGTACTTGGATGGTGTACCGTATGTGTATTTAAAAATGCAACAGTTATAGCACGTTGACAATAACCGTTCTCGTTCTTTCACCGACGTCAAACAGGTCGAGCGCGGTCAGTACATGGATGGTGGCCTGCCAAATTCCCGTCGAAACCGGTTTGTGATATCATGGTATTACGTAATCGTTTAACTTTACAAACCTTCCGGCCAGTGCTTCCTGATCCTCCATCTTCTGGTGACAAGCTTAATTTCCTAATTAGGACTGTTACCACCTACAGCTCCCTGTACTCCGAGCAGCAGCGACACCTTCCGGTCGAAAGCGGTACTACATACAGCCACCTGTATTACATAAGCGCCCTATCGAACAGCGCCACCTCCCGGTCAAAAGCGGCACTACATACTACGTAGGCCACCCTACCGAACAACGACACCTACCGGTCAAAAGCGATACTACATACAGCCCCTGTACTACTGCCATTACAGGCGTCCTACCGAACAGCGACACCTACCGGTCGAAAGCGATACTACATACAGTCACCTGTATTACCGGCATCTACCGAACAGCGACACCTACCGGTTAAAAGCGGTACTACATACAGCCACCTGTATTACCGGCACTGCCCAGTTATCTACCTTACCGACCAGAGGGGCGGGAGTTTTGAATTTTCCGGGGAGGGGGTTGTTGCCCATTTTTAACCCTCCAACCGGGGTTGTGGCCCCATTTCCATACGCGGGCAGTCGGGGTTGTGACTACCTTCCAGTATACACGGTCGGGGTTGTGACTGAGCGACTGAGCGGGGGAGCGGGGGTTCCAGAACCCGCCATCTCTCTCTACTCAATCTGATAACAATTCAAAGACGTTATGCGGTACAGCACAAGATTGGGTCAGGCCATAATTTTATTTATTCAGTTTTGACAAAATCAAAGGGGAATATATTAATAAAAGATCTGTTGTAACTCAGTTATGTTTACTGATCAAGCACGATAACGCTGAACTACACCTTGAACTTCCTATTTTATTTTGTTCAAGTTGAACCAGATTTTTATAGAGTTAGGAGTTAAATTGAAAACTGAAAACGAACACGGAAAAACGCCACAACGTGACATTCAAATTATCAAAGGTTTTTGAAATTAACTTGAAACATTTTCTTTTCACATCTGTATAATTATTTTTGTTCAAATTAGAGCAAATCCTTGAAGTGATTCTTCGCAGTTTTATATACGTCAAATTTTGAACTAAATAATAACATAATAGAACTTACACATTCCTCACGATTCCCAATTCTGTAAAACAGGTACCCAAATGTTGTTGCCCTTGAAATTGGGGTTCATCTTG
>JAYRCI010000349.1:0-11000 GCA_038088585.1 Chrysina gloriosa | reverse complement strand
TAACTTCGTTTCTTATTTTAACATATTGTTCTTTGTATTGCTGTTCCTTTGTTAAAACATATTTTCTCCACGCATCTTTTTTCTTTTTGACTTCCTTTTGTATTTCCTTAGTCCACCATTTTGTTCTTTTCTGTTTTTTCCTGTATCTGATTTGACCACACACTTCTAGTGCAGAATTATAAATAATTTCCTTGAAAATTCTCCACGTCTCTTCTAGTGTCATTTCTTCCTGGTCATGTCTCTTTAGTAAATCATTCGTTTTCTGTTGGTATTCTGCTCTTTTCTTCTCGTTTCTTAATTTGCTGATTGCTATTTTATGATACTCAGATATTTGTTGTTCTGTGTTAATTTGTTCTTGGAGTTCTGCCGTTAGCAATCTGTGTTGAGTTCCCATTTCAGCCTCTTTTTGTGTCTTTATGTTTCGTATATTAGTTTTCATACTTTGGGATAGACTATGTAGTCTATTATACTCTTCGCGTTTCTCTCTTCCGCGACAAAGGTGTATCTCTCTTCCAGTGGTTGCTCCCAGAAACCGTTCCCTATTAGGAGATTATTACGTATACAAAAATCAATGATTTTCCAACCATTTCCGTTTAACGTTTCTTCTCCATATGCTCCCAAGCAGCCCAGTCCCTTATTTGTATCATTACCCACTCTACCATTCCAGTCCCCCATTAATATTACTTTTGAGTTTGTCTCTCTTATTTCATCCAGCAGTTCCTGCAGTTTTTCATAGAACTCCTCCGTTGTACTTCCATATGTTCCTTCTACTGGTGCATACATCTGTATGATGTCAACCGATTCCTTGTCCAATTCTATTCTCAAGCGCATCAACCTTGATGAGAGTGATTGATGTATAGTTACTCTTCTATCCAGTTCCTTTGTTAACAATATCCCTACTCCCTCTTTTTTCCTTTAATCCGGCCTCACTCCTGAATAGTACAGAAAATATTGACTTCCTACCCCTATTCTTCCTGCTCCGGCTTTCTTTGTTTCACTTATTCCCAGTATTTGAATTTGGTACTTGTTCATTTCTTCTGCTAGTTCGCATTCTTTTCCCGTTAGGGAAGTTATGTTCCATGTTCCAACGCGTATCTTTCCATTTTCCGTGTTCATAGCTGTGGTCGTCATCGTGATAGCATTCCTCTCTGTCTCTACCTTGTTGTTCCTATTTCCCATCCTCACATCCATGTATTCTCGTGTTCGAGTTTGTTCTGTATCCGCTCTCATTGCCAGGTACGTCCTCTCTATTCCCTGCTCGTTCACGCCTTCTAGTTTTTTGATTTCTGTATCTGTATCAACTTATCCTTCTCTCTATCCCATCTCCATTCCTCATTCCCGATATACAACTTCCTGAACCCAATTTTTGTTTGTTTTGCGTTTTCCCTCTCAGTTTTTGCTCTAAATCTAATTTGTTCTTGTATCTTCCTGTCCCGCTTAGATAGATCATCGTTAATAAGAATCCTTCCTTCTATTTTTGTTCTTAATTTCTTTTTGTTTTTCATTGTCTCCACCTTATCCTCTGTCCTGTCTAATTGCACTAGACAGGTTTTTTCACCTAATTTTATGACCTGTTTTATATGTACTATTATCTGTAACTCTTTATCTATGAAATTTTCCATTGCGTTTTTTAGTTGTTCCCTATCTTCTGTATCTATTTTTCGACCCTGAATCACTACATTATTCCGTCTTTTCTCATTCTCTACTCGTTCCAATCTGTCTTCCATATCCATCACTACCCCCTTAATGAATTTATTTTGCCTTTTGAGTTCCGCATTTTCTTTTCTTAACTCTGACATTTCTTTTCTATATTCTCTCTGTTCCTCCCGCATCTCTTTTATGTCTATTGATAAATTGTTCATCTTCGCTCCCATTTCCTCAATCATCTTCATCATTACACCAATGTTTTCTTCCAGCTTTTCCTGGGACTTCATAGGCGATCTTCGAGTCTCAAACAGTAAATACAAGTGGAATGCGTATTATGCATAAGCATAACAACGTACACTGGACCGGACTGAATCAACGTTTTCGTACAACGATTGACGGAAATACATCAAACGACTATACTGCCGTCACATGGAATTCCCCTAACGCATGGACCACCTCGCCGCCAGCGGGCATAGAGCATAACACTGAAGTCGAAAAATGACATATATGCGAAAAGGCATTAAACGAACATAAAGTAACAGCATTTCCATTTGACTTAACCATTCTGGGCATTCCAGTTGTAACCTCAACTGCAAAATACCTACACTCATTCCGATTTTCTTCTATAATTTAACTGGATATGACAGTCATCTTCAAATACGCTAGCTGGACGACGATAGCTAAAATATCGGCGATATCCCACTTAATAAAGAAAAATACATCAGCTTCATCAAGAAGTTTAAATCGAATCAGTATGTCGATAAGGTAGATGTATTTCGAAAAATAAATATTAAAATGCGATGTATGGACTCCTTCAGTTTTATGGCGGTATCTATTGAGAAACAGGATGACATTTTTCTCAAAATCAATGTTAATCAATAGTTCCGTTGTCAGAACATAGTGATGTTTTACCCCTCTTCCACTAATAGCGGATTGATATGTATGTCCTTTTTCGCTCTTGTTAAATACACCTAATTCTGTTTTTACAAGCTAGATTGGTTCCAGGAAAAAACCGTCTAAAAGACCGTATAAAAAAGACATCGATCGTATGCAAAAATAGGTGATTGGTTCCTTATCTTTAAAACCTATTAAAATTAGTGAAATAACAAGGATTTTTTAAGAACAAGTATTCATGTTTACTTTATTAAGTCACACTGTATATAATATGTATTTACACAAGCATAGTTATTAAAGAAAAAAAGAGATATGCATTCTAAGCTTAAAAGTATGTAATGTAAATTAAATGTATGACAAGTTCAGGAACTAAAAACAATTACGTATGTATGTAAAACAGCTATGTTGTTAACAAAAAGAATATGTATAGGTTTTAGGCACAAAAGGGAATTCCCCTAAATTTGTGCTATTTACAATTGCTCTGACAAGTAAATTTGCTTGTATGCACAAAAAGGAAATTCTCCTAAATTGCTTGTATGTATGTATACACAAAAAAACGAATATTTTGAATTCGTGCCAGATGGAATAAAATCGTGTAAAGAAATTTAAAATTTTTTGTTTTCAAACCGTGTTAAATCAAAACCGTGTAAAAGGAGACCGTGTAAAAACAGAATTAAGTGTACACGATTCATATAACTTCGCGCGTTTTCGTCAGCATATTGAAGTCGATGGGATCGACATTTCTACTTTCGTCAGGAATTCGACTCCTTGCAAGTTTAGGATTGTCGAATAGTGCTGGTAACGTATTATCCTATATTTACGTGACTTCAAGTGCAAGGTAAAGAAAGATTGTAACTCATCATTAGATGCACGGCCTGTTCTTTATTTAAGTGGTTAGATTGTTTTTTCTTCGTCTTCCATCGTAGACATCACGTTAAACCTCCCATTACATTCACCTTTGGTATGTCCAGGATATCGACGTCGAACAATATACTTCCGTTATCATGTTAGAATGAGACTTTTGTTCCTCTTATGCCAACAGTATATAGATATATGTATCCTCTTCCACCCCTTGTTAAATACACGGTTCATACAACTTCGTGGATTTTTGTTTCTGTATTGAAGTCAGGTCTGTATAAGTTTGTATAGAGATGCATTTGATGTGTTCAGTATCGTATAATTTCACCAGCAACTCGGATCCTTGCGAGGTTAGGACTGTCGAATAATGCTGGTAGCTTCACATCGTACATTTATTTCGTTTGAGAGGTTTGTATAGGTAGATGGATATTTTGTCTAAAATAATCGATGAATAAAATCATACGAAACATCTATCCAATCAGGTTAAATCCCGTATTCTTACATGTTTAAGTAAGGTGAGTAACCCCAACGCATATTTAATTGAAGATGTAAACGAGAAACCGATTCTGGGGTGTTCCTATAAACAGGAATTGCAGAAATTCAAATATGAGAACGTATACTCCCTCGAAGGAATTTTACCTAGAAAATGGGATTATGCTGTTTATATTGCAATGCAATATTGCATTATTCTAATACTTCATATTTATTATAAATATTGTTCCACCCTTTAAATAAAATTCGTAAAGTTTATGATGATATCTTTTATCCGGCATAATATGTATAAAATTATTTTACGCCGTTATTATATTTCACTCGCTACACTGTTTCTTGAATATTACCTTCACGTCGCATAATACTGTTGGAATATCCTATATTTATGTAATTTTTCATGTTGTAGGTTGTATTACATCATAGGGTGCCTGCTTTATCATTATTTTTACGTTATTGTTCCGGGTGATTTTTAGGATGAACATATCCTCTTCAAGTTTAAGAGAATTGCTGTTCAGATGCGCATGGAAACAAAGGTGTCCATTGTGTAATGCAGCCGTCGGTAAGGTTAGGTCGCGGCATCGAAAATCCTGTTCCGACATGCTATTCGCCGGATGGTTCGTTTTACTTGGTGGCTGCTTTTCTTCTGAAACATCTCGTTTCTTGGTTATGGAATCGATTTTATGCGTTTTCTTATGTCGAGACAGACTATCCGATCTCGTAAATATTTCCTCACATATGGTGCATGTGTAAGATTTATTATTTAAGCAGGGATGTCTGTTCAATCCATCTTTTCTTGCAAACGTTTTGTGGCATATCTCACACTACATCTTAAACTGTAATATGGCAGCCTATTAGGGAAAGTATGCGGTGAAATTTAAATAACTTACCTAAAATATGCCTGTCCAACCACGACGAATACTAAGTAATAATAAAATGCTAAACCAGTAGAAAATCAACGCCTAACTATAAACACTGAAACGATATACTGGAGGTAAAGATGTTGAAGTTCACGACCTAACTGTTAGAAAGCTGTCGCTAAATTGTGAAGAGCATGGAAATGAACTAGCTTTTATATGATTTATCGATATTCAATCAGAATGCGATATTTCGTATGATGCGATCAATCAAACTTTTTAAGTGTTTTTCTACATGTATCTTAATATATTAATAAATAATGGACTGGGTTTCATTAAATTTGATTTTATATTAACTTAAACATTTAACACTGAACTGTCGTCGAATTCTGTTTGTGACGTTACATGCTCGTATCAATAGACAAAGGAGCCCTGTATTACGTAATTTTATTAGATGTCGACTGTATAGGATAGAAAATCCACATATCTTACTGAATGATACCGACTTCTATCCGTCTACGACCTGACTCAGCCTGGTATGTTTGACTTTGTTGATTTACAATCAATTATTGTTGGTATAGGCGTTCCATTTAAACATAAGCCTATGTGATATGTTTTAATAATTTACTAACTAATTGAATAACGTTCCATTTCCTTATAATATCGTATTAAAGTATAATATCTAAACCTATTTGTGATGTCTAATGATGTAGCGTACTGTGATTAGCGGTCGGTCAATCGTATGAAGCTCGCGTCATCTCCCGATTCCTCAGTTTGGTGTATTTTACGTTCAAACTTATAAACCGATTCTTCACGTTACTGATGAGCGATCGAAAGTATACAGTGTTCAGCAGGACCAACTTGCGCATGCGCAGTGACGTCACCACTTACTGTCTGACGTTAAACACCCTGATCAGTGTTAAGGAAGTTGTTGGGGAACTACCTTCCTATACATAGCATAACATTCATCCTGTTCATATTAAAATATAACGTTGAAACCTGTTTGTGATGTCTAATAATGTATCGTACTGCGATTGGTGGTCGATCAATGGTACGAAATTCGGGCCATCTCCCGATTCCTCAGTTTGGTGTAGTTTACATTTGAACATATAAACCGCTTCTTCACCTTACTAATGACCGATCAATAGCATGTAGTGTTCACCAGGACTAACTTGCGCATGTCCAGTGACTTTATTACTTACTGTCTGACGTTAAACACCTTGATCAATGTTAAGGATGTTGTTGGTGAACTACCTTCCTATACATATCCGAGAATTTTGAATTTCGAGTTGGTAACCAATCAGAGCGTGGCATTCTATAGGATGCGACCAATCAGAACGCTCCATTTTATATAATATCATGAATGAGAACGCTCTTCCCATCTAACATTCACCCTGTTTATGCCATTATGGTATTACGTAATATCTTATTAGGAATCTATACATAATTATCTGTTTGATCAACATTTTCTGACTAAGAGCGAAGTTCTAACATATTCCTTGCATCCAAGATTCTCGTCTAAACCTGTTTGTGATGTAATAATATTGCGTAATATTACGTGATATATAGGAACATATCCGCAACAACCAGCACGTTGGCAATAGCGACCCTCATGCGATCACCAAAGTCAAACAATGTCGACCGCGCACAGTACTTGGATGGTGTACCGTCTGTGTATTTAAAAATGCAACAGTCATAGCACGTTGACTACAGCCGTTCACGTCCGTTTACCGAAGCCAAACAGCGTCGAGCGCGGTCAGTACTTGGATGGTGTACCGTCGAAATCTGTTTGTGACGTCATGGTATTACGTAATATTATATACAGAGGCGCTCTACAGCTATAATTTTACTTATTATCTTCCGACCAACGCCTCTTGATCCTCCATTTTCCGGTGAAATACCCAATTTCCTAATTAGGTCTGTTACCACCTACAGGTCCCTGTACTCCGAGCAACAGCGGCACCTTCCGATCGAAAGCGACACTACATACAACCACCTGTACTACCGGTACTACATAGGTGCCCTGCCGGACAGCGACACCTCCCGGTCAAAAGCAGCACTACATACAGTCACCTGTATTGCCGGCATCTACCGAACAGGGACACCCCCGGTCAAAAGCTACACTATATACAGCCACCTCTATTACCAGCACCCCTAGGTATCTACCTTACCGACCAGAGGGGCGGGAGTTTTGAATTTTCCGGGGAGGGGGTTGTCATGGGTTTTAACCCTCCAACCGGGGTTGTGGACCCCTTTCCATACACGCGCGGTCGGATCTGTGACTACCTTCTAGTATACACGCTCGGGGTTGTGAGTACCTTTTTAGAGTGGGTGAGCGGGTGAGCGGGTGAGCGGGTGAGCGGGTGAGCGGGTGAGCGGGTGAGCGGGTGAGCGGGTGAGCGGGTGAGCGGGTGAGCGGGTGAGCGGGTGAGCGGGTGAGCGGGTGAGCGGGTGAGCGGGTGAGCGGGTGAGCGGGTGAGCGGGTGAGCGGGTGAGCGGGTGAGCGGGTGAGCGGGTGAGCGGGTGAGCGGGTGAGCGGGTGAGCGGGTGGTCCAGAACCGGCCATCTCTCTCTACTGCTGGACAAAGAACGGTTCCTTTCGGACGGTCTCCAGCGTACGCGGTTGAAGAAGAAGCTCCACATCATCGAGTTCTTTCCTATTAAATATTTCTCCACGATGATTATTTTGCCTGGGAAACTTCCAGATGAATGAATTGTGATTACTTAATGATTGTTCCTATTTCCTAACTATAAAGCTGTTGTTCGATGGATCAGCTACGGATTGTAGCAAACGAATGTGTCCACAATGAAGATGGACATAAATGTTTTTGTTATGTTTATTTTACACCATGTGTGTAAACTAGCGTTGAATCGTGAGAAAAAAACTGTATCAGGAACTTGTAACGAAAAACTTAATGTACGTAGGATACAATTACATCATCAATACACAATCATATAACTCGGGGAATCACCAAGATGTTAGAACTAGTGATGGGAAAGTATAACGTCGGGGAAAAACAAACTATATATCAAATCAAGCAAAGGCGATGTACGCATGACATATTTTATTGATTTTATGATGCGTTATCAAATAGAACTGTCGAGTACGAAACAACGATGACCTGTTATATTGGAACCGTTATTTCAAAATAACGAGAACGGTTGGAACTGTTCATTTAAAAGAACGGGTTTTCCCATCACTAGTTACAGCTCCATTAGAAAAATAACTTATTCTTATTACATACGGCGGTAGTCAAAATTGAGTCGGACTTTTATTGTGGAGGTATTTTCTAAATAATTGTATGCATTGAAATTATCAAATGTAAAATGAAAGAACGACGTTATATAAAAAAATATTTATAAAAACTACAAATAAAACCGTTATATTATATGGAACAAAAGTGCGACCAGTCATACAAAATATGTATATATTCGAATATCTGTATATATAAAAATGGATCCTGGTTTGTTCGGATGCTTAAAAACTGAAAACGACTGGACCAAATTGGATACTTTGTTCTACGGGTTTATTCGTAATTGCTACGCGAAGTTTTAGGAAAAAATAAAACCATTAAAACGTTGAACAATTAAGAAAAAATTAGAGATTAAACAAATTGACGATGTTTGGTGTGTTAGGTTATGATAGTTGTCATTGTGCGCACATGAATAATTGTTAGGTCATAATAGAAGCAAAGTCACCAATATCCATCACAGTTTTATTTACAATGCCGCGACCGAGAAGATCGAATCTTTCACCACGAAGCCCTAATGCAATTAGACTGCGGAATATTGCGAATCAATCCACTGCAGATGAAGAAGAAATCGTACAAGAGAAGGGCGCTGTGTTAATACGGCCCGAATTCGTGCTTCACAAACGCAAGAACAAAGAGAGGCCATACGTGAAACGGCTCGGTTGCCAATGAGAAATCGTCGAGCAGAACACAGAGATCAACTAGCCGCAAGAAGAAATGCTTCAAGTGTTAATTTGAATCGAGGAGCGTTTCAATATGGTCCCACAATTGACTACAGCTCGCACCCTTTTGTTAAAATTGGTCCTATGGAGGTTGTGTGCGTCCATTGCGGTGCATTGAAGTTCGCTGGAAAAACGCCTGGATTGTGATGTCTCAGTGGAAAGGTTAAATTGCCACCTGAGCCATTGCATTCAGTGCTTCATGGCGAAGCTCAAGAATCACGACATTTTTCGAACGCATGTTTCCAAATGACTTCATTTGGAGCAAATATTATTGAACAACGCGGATTCAGTCCAACATTCAAGGTAATGTTTGTTAATCAGAGAATAACCTTTGTATTTAGTAATCATAAATCACTGATTATCACTTGCCTTTTGACTATACAGAAATAAGGACAAATTCACCATAGAATTGGATCATTGCAGCCAGTTGAAGACGCACAGCATAAAATTGTTACAAATTTACTGCATGGCCAATATGGAGGACCAACTTGAACGGCGTCAAACGATCAATAACGCAATGAAAAGAGAAATTCTTCAAGATTTGCAGCAAATACTTCATGAACATCATGCACTGATTCGGTTGTTCAAAATTGCGTTGGATCGCATGCCAAGTGATGACTATAATGTTGTGATCAGGGCACATAAACGCCCCGCTGGAACATACGAACGACAACTCAACGCTCCGACAATAGATAAAGGCGCAAAATATAGTATATCACAAGGTGCTTCAATGAAAATAATCGACACGAGTGCAACTCATTCAGCAAATAGTTTAACAGAAAGTTGTGCTACAACGATACGCGAATCATTTGGTTTACATTCAATAAAGCAAATGCTTTGCTCCCACGTGAATCTGCTCCTTTTTGAACTTTTATTCAACTTAATTAATTTTATCTTAATATAAACAAGTTAATAAAACTCAGGTAATAACTTAAGACAACATTATTAATTCTAAGGCGGTACGAAGTTCGCCGGGTCAGCTAGTAAATAAATGAAAATAAAACTCATGCTAAAATATACATATATTCAAAAACGACAATGTTGTTATCACGAATTCTGATTTATATGTATAAATAGGACCTCTTTCACCTTTTCAGATAATAAACGGTTTCGACGGTTAGAAATCAATAACCCCGTTTTCAAAAACATCCTTTTAACGTACTGCAAGATCAGCAATTGCACACCTGTGCAAACAATTAAAACGACAGAAATCAAATAAAACTTAATTTGATAATCGAACGAAAGTAAAACGTCGAGAAACTAGACCGTGACATCATGATGCGTTATCGCCAGAACTATTGATTACGAAATAACGATAATCTGTTATATTGCAACCGTTATTTCAAAATAATGGTAACGGTTGGAACTGTTATTTTAAAAGAACGGTTTTTCCCATCACTAGTTTATTCTCAATATCATCGTTCACGAATTGTTTGGTGCAATAACGCTCTCATTCAAATTTAGTAGCATTATCTACCTTATCTAGTAGTATGTTGATTAATAAAGTGTTCCATTGGTCAACGGGTTCACCGAAAGATATTAAAGCTTCTAAATTATTCTTAACTGAATTATTAAATTGCGAAAATCTTTAGATGATTCCTTCATAGAACTCGGGTAATTTAAAATACCTTGCACATGCGTGCTGATTAAATGCGCACGCATACCCCAGTGACGTAGTCCTGCGCCTGCGTATGTGTTATGTTTACACTATTTTCACGCTGAACATGATTCATTTTGAATATTATCATTAATCCATTGTGATTCGTTGCCATTGGTTGATCGCTTTTACGCAGGCTTGTTGTTTATTGTTATTTCGTTCTCCATTATTTTTATTTATATTATTAAGTTGAGTTTTGAGTGGTTTTGAGTGAAAGTATAGACATATAATTAAAGGTAAAGAAATACAGCATTATGTGTATTATTTTATATTTCCTACCAAACATAATACCCCAGCTACGTCACACGAATCTGCGCACGAGCATGCCTTATATATTTGTATCAAATTTTCAAAAAATTGAAAAATTTATTCGATTTAAAAAAGTTTGAAGCCTGTAGAATACAGATCTGAAGGTTCCAAGTATAAATTCTAATTAGTTTCCGAGTTATAGAGCCTACAACAGACTCGTACTCGCGCGCCAGCCGCTCGAGATTGGCCGTGCGCCCAGAACGAGTCTGTTGTGGGCCTGAGTATTACGAACTAGCTATTAGGAGACGTAAAAATTCAATAGAAGAAATGAAAATTGCAATATGGGCAACGTTACAGCACAAATCGTCAACTGACG
>JAYRCI010000348.1:0-11007 GCA_038088585.1 Chrysina gloriosa | reverse complement strand
TTTCACCACTTTTTAAGTTCAGTCTTTATCTTAATTAAATCGTGTTTCTATTTTTATGTTTTGTCATTTCAGCGACTCTCAGGCTGCTTTACCGACCTGACATTGTGTGCGAGAATATTTAAAAATGTTTAAAGCCTGTTTTTACATTATCATATTAAATTGTACCAAACAATTGAATATTATTTTATAGTACAATGTAAAACGCTTTACCAGTCTTTTGTACTAGATTGTGTGTAGATTATTGCATCAATTTAGACTCCATCTTTCGTCAGGCTATTACATATGCATTATGAACTTCTGTGTACAAAAATTATGTTTATGATTCTGTGCCATGCTACATCTTCGTTTCAAATTGTACTTACACCAGTATCACACAATATTTGCAAATTATTTCTTATAACCTCCAACAAGATTAATTTTATGCTTAGCTAATAACACTAATGCTTTTTAGTTAAACGTTCAATAAAAACATTTGCTAACACGACCACACAGTATAATGTATAAACCCATGTTTATTTTATACTGTAACAGGACTGAACAAGACGTAAAGATAAGAAAATGAGGTTAGATTGAAATACGTGCAATGCAGGCTAGTGAGCAGGCGCAATTCAAAGCATTTAGTATGAAAATAGGGCAGGTTTTAATTTCATACAATTATTTTGCCCAAAAAAATAGTACATACAGTGTTTGATATTGTACTATGAAATAGTACTCAATTTTTACGTACAATTTAATATGATAATGTAAAACCGGCTTAAGGAAGTAATTCCTTACATCTCCCCCGTTGGGAGAAATTTTGTTTACGAAATTTCTATGCATCTCCATCTCCTACATGTTCCCCATCTTCTTCCTTAAGGTTTAGAGCCGGGATGAGTTTTGTAATGTGAAACAAATTTGACTCTGTTTTCTGTGACCAGTATTTACTTGATAGATTAATTTCGAAATTTTGTATGGTCCAATTCTTAATTCATCCAGTTTTTTCTGTTCAGTCGGTTACCATTTTCAACGTACACTAGATCACCAACATTGAAATCGTGTTCTACTCTGCTTTTTATGAAATAATTGTTTGTTGTATGTGATATTTTTATGCTATTTTCCAACGCTGTTTTTCTGTCTTTTCAGGTCTGTATTTGTCTTATTTATGTTCAATTCGTTTGGTAAAATCGATGTATTTGTACATTCTAGCAAGTATTTCGGACTGAATCCAATGACTGTGTGTATGGTTGTATTATATTTTTCTACTCACTCATGTGCTATTGTTGTCCATGCTGATTTTTGGTTCTTTTCATTTAGTTTACATCTAATTTTTATTTACTAAAGTTTGATTCAATCTTTCATTGAGACCATTCGAAAAAGATGCGTTGATCGCTGTAAATATTATTGGAATATTTTTCCCTCTAGGAAGTTCTTATCTTATATGATAGATCTCTACCACTAATAGGTCAATAAAACAAGGCTGGTTTGAACGATAGTTATATTTTCAGAACGTTTACAAACGTTTTCGGAATACCTTCTTCAGTGAAAATATAACTAGATAAATATATAAACAAACATTTGTTTTTTATTTGGGAACTATCAACAAAATAACTAATGACTAGGATTTCTTGATATAGAGGATGTGTAACCAACTTTTTATATATATATAAATTATAAAAACTAAATTAATGTGTAAACATTCATGCAAATTAAGTAAAACCTTATATCAAAAAATCTTTGTCGAAACCTTTAACAATTCTGTTCAAGCACTAGGAAAACCCAAATTTAAAAACCTAGCCAAAGGTTTCCTTCTTAAGAAATGCAAATGTCATTTTAACAAATTGCTATATACATTACTTAAATTTTTGAATATCGGTTCTGAAATTAATAGTGAGTGATTGCTGTAAACTGGACAGATGTGTTTTTATACCAAGTTTCCGCAACCAGCGGAAACGTATCGTTACAATATTACGGTATTTCTTTTGATATTGAAACTTAGTTAACGATCTGAATTATATGGTCGACCTGTACCTACCCAGCTATAAATGTTCCTTAACTGACATTCTGGTTGGAGTGACAAGTTCGAATTGCTACCGATGTTTTCAGTCGCCTTATTTAAAAATTCTAAATTTGATTTGGTGGTCGACTGTAAACTTTCCGGAGGAAAAGAATGTGAATATATTGAACACCATTCTTATATTTTTTTTTTAATGAAATAAAATTTGTTACGCGGAATCCCTACATTTTTCGCCGAACCCCAGCGTTCCATGGTACACACTTTGGGAACGACTGGTATAGGTTATCTATTTTGATTATTGTATTAGTTTTGTCTCTTAAATATTCGTTATTATCTTGATCTCTAATAATATCTTCTAAACTTATTAAATTTACTACTTTTAAAGTTTCTTCTTTATTCTCATATGTTTCCAACACTGGGTATACTGCTTTTCTTCTCCTTTTGAGATTCCTTTTTCTTTTTGAAAAATAAGCTACTGGTTCTTCTCTTTTCTTTCCATTTTCGCCTAGTTGTGGTTGTTTTAACACCGCTCCTACACCTTTTAGACTAGCATCTGTATAATGCCCCTAACTTTCATTTGCGATGAACTACACATTGCAAGCAATACCGCGGTAGATTGCTCGTCTTTTTGCCGCTAGGTTGTTTTAAATGCGTATGTACTACACAGAGAGAAGTTAGGGGGTCCAGGTAAGATCGTGGAGATTGACGAGTTCAAATTTGGAAAAAGAAAGTATCATCGTGTACATTTTGTAGAGTGGCAATGGGTTTTTGGAGGCTACGAACGAGGTACGGGCAGAGTTTTCATGGTTGCCGTTCCAGATCGGTAAGATTTAATCACCTTAATATAATTTGGCATGAGGGTGGGTGCTTCTTGGTCAAGTAGGCTGTGTGGGATGGTTTTGGGTCGAGTTGTACTGGTTCGAGTCGGATGATGTGGGTCGGATGGTGTGGGGTGGTTTTGGGCCGGCTGGTGTGGGATGGGTTTGGGCCAGGTGGTGTGGTTTTGGGTCGGGTGGTGTAGGCCGTATGGTGTGGCGTGGTTTGGGCCAGACATGTGGGGTGGTTTGGGCGGTATGGTGTGGGGTGGTGTTAGGCCGGATGATGTGGGATGGTTTTGGGTCGGGTGGCGTGGAGCGGAGTGGTTGTGGCCAGGTTAGATCGCGTTGAATACTTTAATATATTTTGTATGTGAAACCATAATTGTTTTGACAATTTTTCTTTTATTTACAGGTCTGCTGACACGTTGATTCCGATTATCCGTGAATGGATTGAATTGGGAACAACGGTCATCAGCGATTATTGGAAGGCCTATGACTGCCTCTCATTGCACGGATATGAGCATTTGAAGGTGAATCATTTGTCGATTTTTAAAGATTCTGATACAGAAGCTCATACCAATGCAATCAAGTGCTCGTGGCGGGCTGCCAAAGATACAATAAGTTCTAGCGGACGAAGAAAATCCCATATTCCGGGAAATTTGGCTCGGTACATGTTTGACAAAAGATGTGCCGAGTTGAAATTGGATCGAACTGTCGAATTTTTCCGTTTAGCAGGATTATTCTATAATCCATTGAACCCTAAGGAATGTCCACGAGACGAAGAATAGGGGCACTCGTCGTCTTGAAAATTAAGGATGGACGTGGACATGGTCAATTTTAACTCCGACTTACTTCGAGCGATAAACACCAATCGAATTACAATTTTCGCTTAAATCGTTTGTGTATTATAAGAATGGTAATAAAGAAGAAATGGCAAATTACAACGAAATTGCTAACGTGTCTGTCGTGGAAGTTGTAAAAGCAGCTGAAGCAGAAATAGAAGACCGCGAAATTGTTAGATATCGTCTATGATATATGTATTTATTTGTATATTGCTCTATTATTTTTTGGACAAATTTTAAAGTAAAATCGTTTGAAAATTTTTTGCAAAAATACTTTTATTTTCTATTATAAAAATTTATCAAAACACACTTTTAATCGTAAGATATTTCCAGGGTGTATTTTTGTATTCATTTTAAATTTTAATTATATTTAATAGTTCAAAGAAATACAGCAATTAGTAAGCAGGCAACTAAACGAAACAAGAATATATGTAATGCAATGAATATATGGTGTGAGTCAGTGAAATACCAAATAAATTAATGCAAATTACACATTGAAGTTTTCTTGTAGCAATGACTAGCAAATACAAAAAAGAAATCGTAAGAATATGCAAGTTCGTGCATCAATCAATTTTTCCGTGTATGGCAATTATTCGTTTAACCTACATTTAACTTGAATAATAGACCGCTTCGAAGAAGGACAAGAAGAATTATATAAATATACATCTATTTAAGTTGGTACTGGTTGCTACCAGTCAAATGTCATTTAGAAAGTCATACATTTTAACATCTCAGAAAAAGTAAAAATGTTGGTAAATTACTGAAAATTATATTAATATTTTAACGTATATTTGTAGAAAAAGGATGAAAGTTATTATAAATGTATTACAAATTATATTTATGTGATTAAATACATAAGAAAGCTCCATCTGAATCTAACGTAAACGCTTAAGGTAACACCGTTTTTCTTAAATTGTGACTCTGGGAAGCATCTTTCACAAAACTTTTATTTAGATAATTTAGGTTACCTTTACGGTGCTATAATTTTTTTGCGAAAATCGAAGGTGTCTTGTCCTCATATTACTGCTTAATTAAAAATGAAGAGCGTTTTCAGCACCTTCGACTGTCAGTCCGCGCTTCAAAATCTCTACTGGTCTTGAAATATACAAGCGACGTACCGAGCAACAGAAACATATTTCGCTTAAGGCAGTCTTAATCGCTATGATTAAAATAAGTCCAAGAAAAATAAGAACACAATTCAAACTTAATTCTAAATTTAAAGTAAATTATAAGTTTAAAAAATACGAAATAAAGAACGTACTATACGTAAAACGTAAATACTTTAATTTTTGCCTTCAGCCTTCTGAAAAAGAAAACGACACGAAAAATTTTACTAAGAAAAGTTGTTTAGTTTGCGGTATCAAAAGCGTCTGCCGAATGCCGAGCGAAAATTTCGACCGTAACCCCTCCATGTACAAATTCTTTCATCTGCCCCTTTAGTATTATAAAAAAGGAAAACATTGATACGAAAAAAATTATTAAGAAAAGTTGTTTAGCTTGTGGTATGGAAAGCGTCTACGTCCCCAAGAAGTACAAACGCTTACATCTGGTCTAATTGTAAGAATATTGTGACATATTCCACACCACCTTATCTTATATCAGACTGAGGTTTGTCACAAGGAGCATTACCTTTTTAAAAACATTCTTGGAAGATCTCTTAGCATTGCCCCGTAGAAGAACAATCGAAAGGTGGACGGCATAGCATGTCTAAGGGAGGCTCGCCAAGAGCTCTATTCTACCCTATACGTTCTTCTAAATAACGAAAAAGCAATGGCAGAGGTTACATTAAACCTCCCAAGCAGGAAAACTGAATATTTGAAAATACATAACATAACTATATACAAAATAAAGCGACTAACGATTGTAACGGTTTCTTAAGTTAACAAAGAAACAAGTATTGCCGATAGATGGAGAGGTACCATACATTCTTTTCATAAGTTCTAAAAAGGAGTTATTATTTTGAGTGAAATAAATTACACTTTCACGTATTGTGTACTAATTTGCCGTATATATTCTCAATATTTATTTATATATTTATTTTAATTTATACGCTTACACGGTTCAAGTGTTAATATTTTTTATTCTGCTTTTGTTCATATTCTTAGACTTTTATATGAGAAGAGCCGATTATTTTGTTATCGTCAACGAAAATACGTGGTCGGGAATAACTGTGTGGCCGGGGAATCACGAGCTTACGGGGAGAGTCGTGACGAGAAGCAAGAACATGTACCGTATTGAAAGTTGTAGTTGTTGTTTCTATACATTAAAAAATTATTTAATATATGTTAAAGATCGGCACTTGCTGTTTTATTATTGAAATTTATAACATAATTCGCCATAAAAATATGCTTGGGTCTCCAGTTTCTATGGTCCATTTTTCAGTGACTCGAACTGGTTCAAAAATCAAATTCCAATAACACTTAATGCGTTATATGCTTGTTAAGATAGATTTAAAATCACGCACTACTATAGTAGAGGTACAGAATAGACAAAAGGGGCTATGTATGTCGGCAGCTTTGATGTTCATGTGGTCATTTGAATGACCGCAAAATAGCTCAGAAGTTAGCTAACAGTATTTTAAAAATACGAAAAGTGGACATTTGTTCGTCTTAATTGAAAAATATTAGAGTTTTGGATATGTTATGTAATAGTATTTGCTAAAAAGTTAAAACTATAAAACACAACAGTAATTGTATATTTTAGTTCTAATATGCACAGAGCGGGTCAGAATAATAACATTAATGAACTAGCCAAATATAGACACTGTCGTCGTATTTTTAACATGGTTCCCGGCCATGCCCATACCAAGTTCACCACAAGATTTAACTTTGTCAGAATAGCCAACTACACCTAATTCTGTTTTTACACGGTTTTGATTTAACACGGTTTGAAAATAAAAATAATTTTTTTACACGATTTTATTCCATTTAACACGATTCAAAATATTCGTTTTCTTTGTGTATACATACATACAAGCAAATTTACTGGTCAAAGCAATTGTAAATAGCACAAATTTAGGGAATTCCCTTTTTGTGCATACAAGCAAATTTACTTGTCAGAGCAATTGAAATGTGTATGTATTTTGTGAACTATCAATGCAATCAGACGTGTTTGGTAAAGAAATTTTTATAGGCAAATTTGTTTTTCCAACGTTACATTAAATTTAATTTTAACGCATTAAGATAAAAGGTAAGCCAAACAATATTTTATATTCATTCAGTTATTTATAAAAATTGAATAACCTATTCTTTTTGTTAACAACATAGCTTTTTTACAAACATACATAATTGTTTCTAGTTCCTGAACTTGTCATACATTTAATTTACATTACATACGTTTAAGCTTAGAGTGCATATCGTTTTTTTCTTTAATAACTATGCTTGTGTAAATGTACATTATATACAATGTGATTTAATAAAATAAACATGAATACTTGTTCTTAAAAAATCCTTGTTTTTTCACTAGGTTTAATAGGTTTTAGAGATAAGGAACCAATCACCTATTTTTGCATACCATCAATGTCTTTTTTACACGGTTTTTTCTGGAACCAATCTACTGTGTAAAAACAGAATTATGGTGGTGTATTTTATGGTAGAGATTACGAACAGACCTAATGACGCATTGATCACGTTGACATGCAACTAGACATGCAGATATGTAGATTACAGTTAAGGGCGTGTTTAGAAAGCGCCATTTCCATAACTTCGGAAACTGAATTGAACTAATGTTTTATCCTTATAATATATAAATATAAAATCAATTCTGCATGATAGGTTTTTACGATGCTTATTCACATTCGTTACAACATTCGTGCCATAAATAATATAGATGAGCCACTCTTACACACTTACACACTTACACACTTTTCACAGTAATTCGAAGTAAAATGGCGCACTTACGACCGGGGTGTCACTTACAAAGAAAAAGCGCGTACTTTAAAATAGTATTAATTTTTTTAGTGAAAATAAAAATTTAAGTCCAATACAGTATTGATTACAAATATGTGTAGTCAATACTGTTTTTATAAACATTTAACATCGCAATTTACGTAATAAAGGTACGCAAAAGTTAGGTTAAGACATAGCAAATTGATTTAATATAGTTTTTAAATTAATGTAATTTTGTTGGACATTTTTATTTCCACCAACATAATGTCTGCCTACTTACATTTGTACGAAAATTAAACGAAGTTAAACTTTTGGTTAACTGACGAAAGAGCGGATATGATGGAGATAGCAATTAGACCAAATTCACAATATGTATACTACAAACAAAAATTTATTTGAAGAATTAGACCATTTTATACATCAGGAATATCAAATTACATTATTAGAACAACAAACATATGTCATAACCGCTAAATAACTAATGCATAAGTCCCTTGATTGCATCCATTTTTTGTTTTTTTGTTTTATATTTTAAGTATATCTTTGATACGCCAATTTAGCTATTTTATTTGTGTGGCGAGCTAAATGTTGAAAACGCCCTTTGAGTATCAAGTTTATATTTTTGTTCCATGTGTGAATAAAAAATGTAGTAATTATATTTATAATCATAGGTTTTAAATTATGTATTGTACATGAACATGTAAATTTGAGACTTTCTATCATAAAATTTATAAACATCCTTTTAAGTTTTTCTTATAACAATAAGTAGGCATTAATATTGACAAACAATTCCACACATCTGCAAAAACTTTTGTAAACATTGTGGTAGGGTGCAACAGTGTATCTTTGCCGCGAGACTTCCATTGAATTAACAAATGTTCTGGCAATATTTCATCAGTTAATAATTCTTGCTTACATATATGACATTGTCCGATTATGTTCCTTAGTTCTTTGCAAACAAAGCAAGCAATGTAAGCATGCTTTCCAGTTAATTGGATTGGTTTCTTTTCAATTTGCAATTGAATTAAACTTGTTGCTTCATCCATCTCATCATCATCCGGTTGAACTAGCAGGTCCGTCAAATTACTTAAAGCCCCTTCGCAAAAATCGTTTTCACAATTCGCACCTAGTGAATGGGGCGACACGAAATTATTTATTAATGTTTTAAACGAAGTTGCAAACGAAAAACATGTAGGATTGATATCTCTACATCCCTGTCTCCTTATTTGTCCAAAAAAATTTCAAGTGCATCTTGATTGCAACTGCGTGTAGGAAAATACTCAAACCCTACTGATTGCAATTTCCCCACAAATATCGAAAACCTTTTATAGTTTCCTTTCAGTTTTTGACAGAAGGTGGAATAAATTCTTTTTGTTTTTCTTAATAAACCTAATAGTATCTAGAGTTTTAACAGCCGTTG
The DNA here is from genome assembly GCA_038088585.1 of Chrysina gloriosa. Classification (NCBI taxonomy): domain Eukaryota; kingdom Metazoa; phylum Arthropoda; class Insecta; order Coleoptera; family Scarabaeidae; genus Chrysina; species Chrysina gloriosa. Next base: position 2,047 of record JAYRCI010000348.1, on the reverse strand, counting down.
TCCAAAATTATATGTGGTCTGTCTCCTGCCGAACTGAACGCTTTAAATCGTTCAATTATAGATACCCCCCACCTTAGGTGATAATTGCAGTTTCGTCCGAATTTCTGCATTTTTCAAAATGCTGAACTTTCTCCTAAGATCTAAGAATAACAACAGTACTTAAATAATTATTTACTTATCATAATTATGTTACCTTTTCTGTGTATTTTCTGAGCACTCATTCCAGCTATTATCTTATATGATAGATCTCTACCACTAATAGGTCAATAAAACAAGGCTGGTTTGAACGATAGTTATTGTAAACGTTCTGAAAATATAACTATCGTTCAAACCAGCCTTGTTTTATTGACCTATTAGTGGTAGAGATCTATCATATAAGATAAGTATAAAAGGTCACGAAATATATATATATATTCCAGCTATTGGGGTCGAAGGCACGACAATGTGGCTTTTTATTTCTAGGGAAAAAAGTAATGAATAAAACTATTAATTTGAAGTGGTGATGGGGGAGGGGGTACTATAAGGATGTAATTATATCATTTAGTTGAACTTTGAAAATTTCTTGTCATGTAATTAGAAAGTAATTACCAATATTTCTGAGTAACTGATTGTAATATTGTTAAACACATACCTATATGTTGAATAGACTCAATTACACTAGCTTCATTTGCATTATTCTCAGATGATTGCGACATAAGTCCTGTTATATTGCCTCCCTGTGTGTGCTGTATTAGTTCTGAAATAATTAACAAAACATTGAAAGCTATTAGGCCAAAGTTAAATTTTACCATTACAAATAAATCATATCTCTATATTGTCTCTCAAATGAATTTTTTAAGTAAACAGAATATTTAACAAGGATGATACAACTATGTATATATATTTCTCTATGCTTCTAATGGTGAAATTAAACTTTATCACAATCTACATAAGTTCATTATATTTACATTTAGAATAAATGTCTTTTCTGGAGAATAATGAAAGGGTATAGATATTATAGGTAGAAACGATTACCTTTATTAATTAATAATAATATACCTGAATACCGAAACTTTGGAACTGCATCTCTATGAGGTGTTGTACAAGGGTCTGATGTTCCTCCATCTTCTAAAAATACGTATTAAAAATATGTATAAAATTCCTATATTTTACATATTAGCAAACAATTATCATACCTAACAGTTTCTGATAGCTTTCTAACAGTAAAAGTGAATTTTCTACAGTAGAATTTATTTTGAATCCTGAAACCCAAATACATGTAATATGTATATACATTCTTTTAGTAAAATAGTAAAATGCCTGGTACATTAATAGAAGGTAAACTCCTTTCCTTTAGACCAGATTTATGGTGGTACATTTTAGGGTCTATTATACAGACATCATTAAAATGTACATTGCATACCCTATAGCTCTTGTACACATTAGAAGGAGGCATTGCTTTTAATTTAGGATTTTTTACCCTTGTGATCCATTCATCTTAGACCTACAACACATTATATTAATTGAAGTCATTCTGGTATTACACGAACATCTACCAATTTATCAGCATATGGAAAACAATGCATTCTTTCCTGTCATGATGTATTATAGCAACCTGGTACACAACAGTAATACACCATGATGCAGATGGCGAGTTGATTATATCTATACCTAAATTAATAACTGCAGCTATAAAGTATAAAAGAATAATCTAGTTTATGTACTTACTTAACAGAATACCCAAATACACCAGTATAACTATAGCTGTATTATCACAGCTTATTCCTATAAATTAGAAAATTAATGCTGCAAAACAATTTATTTAATGTGCATGTACTTACTGACATGTACATGTTTATGTATATTCACCACAAAAATGTTTATGTATATTCAGCACCACGAAAACAGACAAATCAAAAACACAATGAAACTGCAAATCTAACCTTATTAATACAGAACTATAGGCGATAACGGAGTGAACACAACAAAACAACTGTTGTGCCGCTAACGGCCATTTCAAGTTTTAAATGATTCCCGCTTAACTAGCGGGGTAAAGGGGTGGATGTCA
>JAYRCI010000347.1:0-11009 GCA_038088585.1 Chrysina gloriosa | reverse complement strand
TATTTTCGACCATTTCTGACGGAATTGTCGTCAGAATAGCGTTCTGAAGCGATTTTTAACGTAAATTGAACATTGGAAAAAGTTAAAATTTCATATCGATTTCGTCCATATCCGACCTAATGCAAGTATTTTCGACCATTTCTGACGGAATTGTCGTCAGAATAGCGTTCTGAAGCGATTTTTAACGTAAATTGAACATTGGAAAAAGTTAAAATTTCATATCGATTTCGTCCATATCCGACCTAATGCAAGTATTTTCGATCATTTTTGACGGAATTGTCGTCGGAATAGCGTTCTGAAGCGATTTTTAACGTAAATCTGACTTTGGAAAAAGTTAAAATTTCATATCGATTTCGTCCATATCCGACCTAATGCAAGTATTTTCGATCATTTTTGAAGGAATTGTAGTCGGAATAGCGTTCTGAAGCGATTTTTAACGTAAATCGGACTTTGGAAAAAGTTAAAATTTCATATCGATTTCGTCCATATCCGACCTAATGCAAGTATTTTCGACCATTTCTGACGGAATTGTCGTCAGAATAGCGTTCTGAAGCGATTTTTAACACAAATTGAACATTGGAAAAAGTTAAAATTTCATATCGATTTCGTCCATATCCGACCTAATACAAGTATTTTCGATCATTTTTGACGGAATTGTAGTCGGAATAGCGTTCTGAAGCGATTTTTGACGTAAATCGGACTTTGGAAAAAGTTAAAATTTCATATCGATTTCGTCCATATCCGACCTAATGCAAGTATTTTCGACCATTTCTGACGGAATTGTCGTCAGAATAGCGTTCTGAAGCGATTTTTTAACACAAATTGAACATTGGAAAAAGTTAAAATTTCATATCGATTTCGTCCATATCCGACCTAATACAAGTATTTTCGATCATTTTTGAAGGAATTGTAGTCGGAATAGCGTTCTGAAGCGATTTTTAACGTAAATCGGACTTTGGAAAAAGTTAAAATTTCATATCGATTTCGTCCATATCCGACCTAATGCAAGTATTTTCGACTATTTTGACGGAATTGTCGTCGGAATAGCGTTCTGAAGCGATTTTTAACGTAAATCTGACTTTGGAAAAAGTTAAAATTTCATATCGGTTTCGTCCATATCCGGCCTAATGCAAGTATTTTCGATCATTTTTGAAGGAATTGTAGTCGGGATAGCGTTCTGAAGCGATTTTTGACGTAAATCGGACTTTGGAAAAAGTTAAAATTTCATATCGATTTCGTCCATATCCGACCTAATGCAAGTATTTTCGACCATTTCTGACGGAATTGTCGTCAGAATAGCGTTCTGAAGCGATTTTTAACACAAATTGAACATTGGAAAAAGTTAAAATTTCATATCGATTTCGTCCATATCCGACCTAATGCAAGTATTTTCGACTATTTTGACGGAATTGTCGTCGGAATAGCGTTCTGAAGCGATTTTTAACGTAAATCGGACTTTGGAAAAAGTTAAAATTTCATATCGATTTCGTCCATATCCGACCTAATGCAAGTATTTTCGACCATTTCTGACGGAATTGTCGTCAGAATAGCGTTCTGAAGCGATTTTTTAACATAAATTGAACATTGGAAAAAGTTAAAATTTCATATCGATTTCGTCCATATCCGACCTAATGCAAGTATTTTCGACCATTTCTGACGGAATTGTCGTTAGAATAGCGTTCTGAAGCGATTTTTAACGTAAATCTGACTTTGGAAAAAGTTAAAATTTCATATCGGTTTCGTCCATATCCGGCCTAATGCAAGTATTTTCGATCATTTTTGAAGGAATTGTAGTCGGAATAGCGTTCTGAAGCGATTTTTGACGTAAATCGGACTTTGGAAAAAGTTAAAATTTCATATCGATTTCGTCCATATCCGACCTAATGCAAGTATTTTCGACCATTTCTGACGGAATTGTCGTCAGAATAGCGTTCTGAAGCGATTTTTAACGTAAATCTGACATTGGAAAAAGTTAAAATTTCATATCGATTTCGTCCATATCCGACCTAATGCAAGTATTTTCGACCATTTCTGACGGAATTGTCGTCGGAATAGCGTTCTGAAGCGATTTTTAACGTAAATCTGAACATTGGAAAAAGTTAAAATTTCATATCGATTTCGTCCATATCCGACCTAATGCAAGTATTTTCGATCATTTTTGACGGAATTGTCGTCGGAATAGCGTTCTGAAGCGATTTTTAACGTAAATCTGACTTTGGAAAAAGTTAAAATTTCATATCGATTTCGTCCATATCCGACCTAATACAAGTATTTTCGATCATTTTTGACGGAATTGTAGTCGGAATAGCGTTCTGAAGCGATTTTTAACGTAAATCGGACTTTGGAAAAAGTTAAAATTTCATATCGATTTCGTCCATATCCGACCTAATGCAAGTATTTTCGACCATTTCTGACGGAATTGTCGTCGGAATAGCGTTCTGAAGCGATTTTTAACGTAAATCGGACTTTGGAAAAAGTTAAAATTTCATATCGATTTCGTCCATATCCGACCTAATGCAAGTATTTTCGATCATTTTGACGGAATTGTCGTCGGAATAGCGTTCTGAAGCGATTTTTAACGTAAATCTGACTTTGGAAAAAGTTAAAATTTCATATCGATTTCGTCCATATCCGACCTAATGCAAGTATTTTCGACCATTTCTGACGGAATTGTCGTCGGAATAGCGTTCTGAAGCGATTTTTAACGTAAATCGGACTTTGGAAAAAGTTAAAATTTCATATCGATTTCGTCCATATCCGACCTAATAAAAGTATTTTCGACTATTTTGACGGAATTGTCGTCGGAATAGCGTTCTGAAGCGATTTTTAACGTAAATCTGACTTTGGAAAAAGTTAAAATTTCATATCGGTTTCGTCCATATCCGGCCTAATGCAAGTATTTTCGATCATTTTTGAAGGAATTGTAGTCGGAATAGCGTTCTGAAGCGATTTTTGACGTAAATCGGACTTTGGAAAAAGTTAAAATTTCATATCGATTTCGTCCATATCCGACCTAATGCAAGTATTTTCGACCATTTCTGACGGAATTGTCGTCGGAATAGCGTTCTGAAGCGATTTTTAACGTAAATCTGACTTTGGAAAAAGTTAAAATTTCATATCGATTTCGTCCATATCCGACCTAATGCAAGTATTTTCGACTATTTTGACGGAATTGTCGTCGGAATAGCGTTCTGAAGCGATTTTTAACGTAAATCGGACTTTGGAAAAAGTTAAAATTTCATATCGATTTCGTCCATATCCGACCTAATGCAAGTATTTTCGATCATTTTTGACGGAATTGTAGTCGGAATAGCGTTCTGAAGCGATTTTTAACGTAAATCGGACTTTGGAAAAAGTTAAAATTTCATATCGATTTCGTCCATATCCGACCTAATGCAAGTATTTTCGACCATTTCTGACGGAATTGTCGTCAGAATAGCGTTCTGAAGCGATTTTTAACATAAATTGAACATTGGAAAAAGTTAAAATTTCATATCGATTTCGTCCATATCCGACCTAATGCAAGTATTTTCGACTATTTTGACGGAATTGTCGTCGGAATAGCGTTCTGAAGCGATTTTTAACGTAAATCTGACTTTGGAAAAAGTTAAAATTTCATATCGATTTCGTCCATATCCGACCTAATGCAAGTATTTTCGATCATTTTTGAAGGAATTGTAGTCGGAATAGCGTTCTGAAGCGATTTTTAACGTAAATCGGACTTTGGAAAAAGTTAAAATTTCATATCGATTTCGTCCATATCCGACCTAATGCAAGTATTTTCGACCATTTCTGACGGAATTGTCGTCAGAATAGCGTTCTGAAGCGATTTTTAACATAAATTGAACATTGGAAAAAGTTAAAATTTCATATCGATTTCGTCCATATCCGACCTAATGCAAGTATTTTCGATCATTTTTGACGGAATTGTCGTCGGAATAGCGTTCTGAAGCGATTTTTAACGTAAATCTGACTTTGGAAAAAGTTAAAATTTCATATCGGTTTCGTCCATATCCGACCTAATGCAAGTATTTTCGATCATTTTTGAAGGAATTGTAGTCGGAATAGCGTTCTGAAGCGATTTTTGACGTAAATCGGACTTTGGAAAAAGTTAAAATTTCATATCGATTTCGTCCATATCCGACCTAATGCAAGTATTTTCGACCATTTTGACGGAATTGTCGTCGGAATAGCGTTCTGAAGCGATTTTTAACGTAAATCTGACTTTGGAAAAAGTTAAAATTTCATATCGATTTCGTCCATATCCGACCTAATGCAAGTATTTTCGACTATTTTGACGGAATTGTCGTCGGAATAGCGTTCTGAAGCGATTTTTAACGTAAATCGGACTTTGGAAAAAGTTAAAATTTCATATCGATTTCGTCCATATCCGACCTAATAAAAGTATTTTCGACTATTTTGACGGAATTGTCGTCGGAATAGCGTTCTGAAGCGATTTTTAACGTAAATCTGACTTTGGAAAAAGTTAAAATTTCATATCGATTTCGTCCATATCCGACCTAATGCAAGTATTTTCGACCATTTCTGACGGAATTGTCGTCAGAATAGCGTTCTGAAGCGATTTTTAACGTAAATCGGACTTTGGAAAAAGTTAAAATTTCATATCGATTTCGTCCATATCCGACCTAATGCAAGTATTTTCGACCATTTCTGACGGAATTGTCGTCAGAATAGCGTTCTGAAGCGATTTTTAACGTAAATCGGACATTGGAAAAAGTTAAAATTTCATATCGATTTCGTCCATATCCGACCTAATGCAAGTATTTTCGACCATTTCTGACGGAATTGTCGTCAGAATAGCGTTCTGAAGCGATTTTTAACGTAAATTGAACATTGGAAAAAGTTAAAATTTCATATCGATTTCGTCCATATCCGACCTAATGCAAGTATTTTCGACCATTTCTGACGGAATTGTCGTCAGAATAGCGTTCTGAAGCGATTTTTAACACAAATTGAACATTGGAAAAAGTTAAAATTTCATATCGATTTCGTCCATATCCGACCTAATACAAGTATTTTCGATCATTTTTGACGGAATTGTAGTCGGGATAGCGTTCTGAAGCGATTTTTGACGTAAATCGGACTTTGGAAAAAGTTAAAATTTCATATCGATTTCGTCCATATCCGACCTAATGCAAGTATTTTCGACCATTTCTGACGGAATTGTCGTCAGAATAGCGTTCTGAAGCGATTTTTTAACACAAATTGAACATTGGAAAAAGTTAAAATTTCGTATCGATTTCGTCCATATCCGGCCTAATACAAGTATTTTCGATCATTTTTGAAGGAATTGTAGTCGGAGTAGCCTTCTGAAGCGATTTTTAACGTAAATCGGACTTTGGAAAAAGTTAAAATTTCATATCGATTTCGTCCATATCCGACCTAATGCAAGTATTTTCGTCCATTTCTGACGGAATTGTCGTCAGAATAGCGTTCTGAAGCGATTTTTAACATAAATTGAACATTGGAAAAAGTTAAAATTTCATATCGATTTCGTCCATATCCGACCTAATAAAAGTATTTTCGACTATTTTGACGGAATTGTCGTCGGAATAGCGTTCTGAAGCGATTTTTAACGTAAATCTGACTTTGGAAAAAGTTAAAATTTCATATCGGTTTCGTCCATATCCGGCCTAATGCAAGTATTTTCGATCATTTTTGAAGGAATTGTAGTCGGGATAGCGTTCTGAAGCGATTTTTGACGTAAATCGGACTTTGGAAAAAGTTAAAATTTCATATCGATTTCGTCCATATCCGACCTAATGCAAGTATTTTCGACCATTTCTGACGGAATTGTCGTCAGAATAGCGTTCTGAAGCGATTTTTAACACAAATTGAACATTGGAAAAAGTTAAAATTTCATATCGATTTCGTCCATATCCGACCTAATGCAAGTATTTTCGACTATTTTGACGGAATTGTCGTCGGAATAGCGTTCTGAAGCGATTTTTAACGTAAATCTGACTTTGGAAAAAGTTAAAATTTCATATCGATTTCGTCCATATCCGACCTAATGCAAGTATTTTCGATCATTTTTGACGGAATTGTAGTCGGAATAGCGTTCTGAAGCGATTTTTGACGTAAATCGGACTTTGGAAAAAGTTAAAATTTCATATCGATTTCGTCCATATCCGACCTAATGCAAGTATTTTCGACCATTTCTGACGGAATTGTCGTCAGAATAGCGTTCTGAAGCGATTTTTAACACAAATTGAACATTGGAAAAAGTTAAAATTTCATATCGATTTCGTCCATATCCGACCTAATGCAAGTATTTTCGACTATTTTGACGGAATTGTCGTCGGAATAGCGTTCTGAAGCGATTTTTAACGTAAATCTGACTTTGGAAAAAGTTAAAATTTCATATCGATTTCGTCCATATCCGACCTAATGCAAGTATTTTCGATCATTTTTGAAGGAATTGTAGTCGGGATAGCGTTCTGAAGCGATTTTTAACGTAAATCGGACTTTGGAAAAAGTTAAAATTTCATATCGATTTCGTCCATATCCGACCTAATGCAAGTATTTTCGACCATTTCTGACGGAATTGTCGTCAGAATAGCGTTCTGAAGCGATTTTTAACACAAATTGAACATTGGAAAAAGTTAAAATTTCATATCGATTTCGTCCATATCCGACCTAATGCAAGTATTTTCGATCATTTTGACGGAATTGTCGTCGGAATAGCGTTCTGAAGCGATTTTTAACGTAAATCGGACTTTGGAAAAAGTTAAAATTTCATATCGATTTCGTCCATATCCGACCTAATGCAAGTATTTTCGACTATTTCTGACGGAATTGTCGTCGGAATAGCGTTCTGAAGCGATTTTTAACGTAAATCTGACTTTGGAAAAAGTTAAAATTTCATATCGATTTCGTCCATATCCGACCTAATGCAAGTATTTTCGATCATTTTTGAAGGAATTGTAGTCGGAATAGCGTTCTGAAGCGATTTTTAACGTAAATCGGACTTTGGAAAAAGTTAAAATTTCATATCGATTTCGTCCATATCCGACCTAATGCAAGTATTTTCGACCATTTTGACGGAATTGTCGTCGGAATAGCGTTCTGAAGCGATTTTTAACGTAAATCGGACTTTGGAAAAAGTTAAAATTTCATATCGATTTCGTCCATATCCGACCTAATGCAAGTATTTTCGACCATTTCTGACGGAATTGTCGTCAGAATAGCGTTCTGAAGCGATTTTTAACGTAAATTGAACATTGGAAAAAGTTAAAATTTCATATCGATTTCGTCCATATCCGACCTAATGCAAGTATTTTCGACTATTTTGACGGAATTGTCGTCGGAATAGCGTTCTGAAGCGATTTTTAACGTAAATCGGACTTTGGAAAAAGTTAAAATTTCATATCGATTTCGTCCATATCCGACCTAATGCAAGTATTTTCGACCATTTCTGACGGAATTGTCGTCAGAATAGCGTTCTGAAGCGATTTTTAACACAAATTTAACATTGGAAAAAGTTAAAATTTCATATCGATTTCGTCCATATCCGACCTAGTACAAGTATTTTCGACCATTTCTGACGGAATTGTCGTTAGAATAGCGTTCTGAAGCGATTTTTAACACAAATTGAACATTGGAAAAAGTTAAAATTTCGTATCGATTTCGTCCATATCCGGCCTAATACAAGTATTTTCGATCATTTTTGAAGGAATTGTAGTCGGAATAACCTTCTGAAGCGATTTTTAACGTAAATCGGACTTTGGAAAAAGTTAAAATTTCATATCGGTTTCGTCCATATCGGACCTAATACAAGTATTTTCGATCATTTTTGACGGAATTGTAGTCGGGATAGCGTTCTGAAGCGATTTTTGACGTAAATCGGACTTTGGAAAAAGTTAAAATTTCATATCGATTTCGTCCATATCCGACCTAATGCAAGTATTTTCGACCATTTCTGACGGAATTGTCGTCAGAATAGCGTTCTGAAGCGATTTTTAACACAAATTGAACATTGGAAAAAGTTAAAATTTCATATCGATTTCGTCCATATCCGACCTAATACAAGTATTTTCGATCATTTTGAAGGAATTGTAGTCGGAATAGCGTTCTGAAGCGATTTTTAACGTAAATCGGACTTTGGAAAAAGTTAAAATTTCATATCGATTTCGTCCATATCCGACCTAATGCAAGTATTTTCGACCATTTCTGACGGAATTGTCGTCGGAATAGCGTTCTGAAGCGATTTTTAACGTAAATTGAACATTGGAAAAAGTTAAAATTTCATATCGATTTCGTCCATATCCGACCTAATACAAGTATTTTCGATCATTTTTGACGGAATTGTAGTCGGAATAGCGTTCTGAAGCGATTTTTAACGTAAATCGGACTTTGGAAAAAGTTAAAATTTCATATCGATTTCGTCCATATCCGACCTAATGCAAGTATTTTCGACCATTTCTGACGGAATTGTCGTCAGAATAGCGTTCTGAAGCGATTTTTAACATAAATTGAACATTGGAAAAAGTTAAAATTTCATATCGATTTCGTCCATATCCGACCTAATGCAAGTATTTTCGACCATTTCTGACGGAATTGTCGTCGGAATAGCGTTCTGAAGCGATTTTTAACGTAAATCTGACTTTGGAAAAAGTTAAAATTTCATATCGATTTCGTCCATATCCGACCTAATGCAAGTATTTTCGATCATTTTTGACGGAATTGTAGTCGGAATAGCGTTCTGAAGCGATTTTTAACGTAAATCGGACTTTGGAAAAAGTTAAAATTTCATATCGATTTCGTCCATATCCGACCTAATAAAAGTATTTTCGACTATTTTGACGGAATTGTCGTCGGAATAGCGTTCTGAAGCGATTTTTAACGTAAATCTGACTTTGGAAAAAGTTAAAATTTCATATCGATTTCGTCCATATCCGACCTAATAAAAGTATTTTCGACTATTTTGACGGAATTGTCGTCGGAATAGCGTTCTGAAGCGATTTTTAACGTAAATCTGACTTTGGAAAAAGTTAAAATTTCATATCGGTTTCGTCCATATCCGGCCTAATGCAAGTATTTTCGATCATTTTTGAAGGAATTGTAGTCGGGATAGCGTTCTGAAGCGATTTTTGACGTAAATCGGACTTTGGAAAAAGTTAAAATTTCATATCGATTTCGTCCATATCCGACCTAATGCAAGTATTTTCGACCATTTCTGACGGAATTGTCGTCAGAATAGCGTTCTGAAGCGATTTTTAACACAAATTGAACATTGGAAAAAGTTAAAATTTCATATCGATTTCGTCCATATCCGACCTAATGCAAGTATTTTCGACTATTTTGACGGAATTGTCGTCGGAATAGCGTTCTGAAGCGATTTTTAACGTAAATCGGACTTTGGAAAAAGTTAAAATTTCATATCGATTTCGTCCATATCCGACCTAATGCAAGTATTTTCGACCATTTCTGACGGAATTGTCGTCAGAATAGCGTTCTGAAGCGATTTTTAACACAAATTGAACATTGGAAAAAGTTAAAATTTCATATCGATTTCGTCCATATCCGACCTAATACAAGTATTTTCGATCATTTTGACGGAATTGTCGTCGGAATAGCGTTCTGAAGCGATTTTTAACGTAAATCGGACTTTGGAAAAAGTTAAAATTTCATATCGATTTCGTCCATATCCGACCTAATGCAAGTATTTTCGATCATTTTTGACGGAATTGTAGTCGGAATAGCGTTCTGAAGCGATTTTTAACGTAAATCGGACTTTGGAAAAAGTTAAAATTTCATATCGATTTCGTCCATATCCGACCTAATGCAAGTATTTTCGACCATTTCTGACGGAATTGTCGTCGGAATAGCGTTCTGAAGCGATTTTTAACGTAAATCTGACTTTGGAAAAAGTTAAAATTTCATATCGATTTCGTCCATATCCGACCTAATGCAAGTATTTTCGATCATTTTGACGGAATTGTAGTCGGAATAGCGTTCTGAAGCGATTTTTAACGTAAATCGGACTTTGGAAAAAGTTAAAATTTCATATCGATTTCGTCCATATCCGACCTAATGCAAGTATTTTCGACCATTTCTGACGGAATTGTCGTCAGAATAGCGTTCTGAAGCGATTTTTAACACAAATTGAACATTGGAAAAAGTTAAAATTTCATATCGATTTCGTCCATATCCGACCTAATACAAGTATTTTCGATCATTTTTGACGGAATTGTAGTCGGAATAGCGTTCTGAAGCGATTTTTAACGTAAATCGGACTTTGGAAAAAGTTAAAATTTCATATCGATTTCGTCCATATCCGACCTAATGCAAGTATTTTCGACCATTTCTGACGGAATTGTCGTCAGAATAGCGTTCTGAAGCGATTTTTAACATAAATTGAACATTGGAAAAAGTTAAAATTTCATATCGATTTCGTCCATATCCGACCTAATGCAAGTATTTTCGATCATTTTTGACGGAATTGTCGTCGGAATAGCGTTCTGAAGCGATTTTTAACGTAAATCGGACTTTGGAAAAAGTTAAAATTTCATATCGATTTCGTCCATATCCGACCTAATGCAAGTATTTTCGATCATTTTGACGGAATTGTCGTCGGAATAGCGTTCTGAAGCGATTTTTAACGTAAATCGGACTTTGGAAAAAGTTAAAATTTCATATCGATTTCGTCCATATCCGACCTAATGCAAGTATTTTCGACCATTTCTGACGGAATTGTCGTCGGAATAGCGTTCTGAAGCGATTTTTAACGTAAATCTGACTTTGGAAAAAGTTAAAATTTCATATCGATTTCGTCCATATCCGACCTAATGCAAGTATTTTCGACCATTTCTGACGGAATTGTCGTCAGAATAGCGTTCTGAAGCGATTTTTAACGTAAATTGAACATTGGAAAAAGTTAAAATTTCATATCGATTTCGTCCATATCCGACCTAATACAAGTATTTTCGATCATTTTTGACGGAATTGTCGTCGGAATAGCGTTCTGAAGCGATTTTTAACGTAAA